>JAVXUL010110035.1:0-18336 GCA_035590515.1 Trichilia minutiflora
TTTGCCCCCCCCCCCCCCCCCCCCCAGATTCTTTTGTTCCTCCTTATTTCGCTCCCTGATCAGTACACCCTTTTTTTTTGGTCGCTCAGGCTTCTTCCCTCCCTTCTCAAGAGCCTTTTTGGGATCCCCCTTTAGAATTCATTAAAGCTAGCCAAAAGAAAAAGCTTTCCCTCATTCATAAGAGCCCTGGCTTTCAAGAGCTCACTTCTTGCTGCAACCCGAGACACTAGCCTCGAGTTCACCAGACTCTCCCCGTTTAGGAGCTACCCGATATCTGTGGCAATCAGATCCAGCAACATTCCCGTAACGCTGGCCAGGATGTCAGGCTAGTCTCTTCCCATATATGTATTAGAAGACCAGTCAATAATTGGCATGGCTGAAGTAATTTATTCAACAAAGTGACTAGATATTTGAGGTGATACCTACCTCCTCAAAGGTAGAAAGGACTGGTCCCTGAGACGGTCCATTTCAATCCATATTGGTAATGAACCAGCGGTCCTTCCAGTTCTTGTTAGATGAAGGGTTCCTTTTATCTTTGCCTGGTACACCTGACGAACTGGTTGACATTCTTCTTGAGCATGTAGAGATGCAGCACCTCATTGGAAGTGAGGGTAGGCATTTTTGCTCTGGCCTTTAAGATGAATAGGCAGCTCAAGATTCTCCAACTATTCAGAGTAAGCTGGTATAGAAGAATCCTGAAAGCTTAAAAATCCTGATAAAGTATCGCTGCAAAGGGAGACGAGCCCCGAGCAGCAGGTGCTCCTCATTTATGACCATCTCCCCGAGAACCAAAACTCTCAGAATCTTATAGGTTTGCAGTACCCTAAGTCGCACATTGTCAGGAATCGCGAGCAGTCTCCTATAAACATGAAGGTCATCCTCGATTACTGTAGAGGGGTACTTGTCAGCCTCATTTGGGCCCCTAGCCTTTACCTACTCAGGAGTCACTCTGTCTTCCTCACCCCCTTTATAACTAGGCAGAGGGTCTTGTGCAGACTCCATCCCCGATCGAGTAGCATCCAATGGGTTTTCTCTGCTATCCATTGCCTATTTTCAACTTGCACAAACACTCACCACAGAAAGCCAAAATCTTCACCAAAAATAGAGGAAAAAAAAAACAAAACTCTATTCTTGAAAAAACTTCAATCGACACTCCCAAAGTCCCCTAAATCACCCAGTAAAATAGGGGTGTCAACCTCCCTATCTATAACCAAACTCAACAGAAAAGCTTTAAAAACAACAAAAAATCTAAAATCATACCTTATAAAATCACGAATATGAGATGTGGAGAAGTAAAGCTTGTAAGGAAGACGAAGAAGAATAGTTCACCTGTAAAAAACACAAAGCAAACAAAAAGAAGAAGCACAGCATAAAGAACACAGAAAGAAATGTAGAGGGCTTTAGGGCACCAATAAAGCAACAACGAGAACTCAGAGAGGCAGAAAACGAAGGAGAGAGAGACATAGGAGGTTATATACTAACGAAATCTCAGATCTCGATAATTGATTTTTTACGATTGGAGGGATGCCACGTGTCTAAGCCCTATAAATAGTTTCGTGATTCGATAGGGATTTGATGGCTAGTCTCTTATGTCTTAACACGTGGATCTAACTTTAATGATGTGAAACGCAAAGAGGTGACAACTCGCAAATGGATGGACTTTCGAGGTGATAGTTCGCAGACTGATAGACTTTCAAGGTAACAGTTGGGCAGTCCGTATTTAATGAAAGAGATTATCGAGAAGTCGAGATAAAACCATTCATCAAAAATCATCAATACGCAGGCACACTAACTGGGACGCAACATGCTTCTTGAAAACTTTTCACCTCTCCTAGGTTTTGGGGAAGTCATAACCCTGTAGATAGATCAATTACTGAGATCTACCCAGCCAGGCATAATTTATGATGAGAGCCTCTCAAGTCTTACACCAAAAACTGGGGGACTGGATGTTTGGGTAAAAATTCGGGCGATACGTGGAGACCCTCCAGGTAGACGACTGTAATCTTTAACCCTTGACAATATCACCCAACCCCTTATAACCCTTCTCGGGTATCCCGATTGACCTCTCTCAAGAATTCTAATTCCCTACCTCACAGTATTCCTGACCACTCCTTGTAGAAATGTGGCCTTTCAGAATTTTCGTCTTCCACCACAGGAATCTCGGCTGAATACCCCTCAGAATTCCTGACTACCCCCCTCCTGCCTCTTAAAAAATTCGACATCGCCATCAGCCCTTGAAGACCATCAAAAATGGGAATAATTAGTTATCAAGGACCCTGCAGTAGGAAGCGTCATCCTGATAAATTTCAACTATCTGTCCCATTTCTCGTCAAACCGCAGAAATCTGATAGTAGCAGGCTTGATGAACGTCACATCTCTTAAATAAAAAGCAACTGACACACTGTCCTAAGACAAAGCGTCCCATCATTCCCATTCTCCGATGCCAAGTCATTTCACTGACTTCCCAAAAGCCCTATATAAAGAGACAAAATCAGCAACAAGAGTGTTCTTCTTCCTTTAATCTTGTGGACTCTTCTCTTTTGGGACCTCATCTTCACTTACAAAAGGTTTCCTCTGCACCTTTTTGCACCATCTTTCCTAAGCTTTCTGTTTTTCTTTTTCCTTCACCGAAGTTACTTGCTTTCCCTCTTATATTTTTGCTAACTTAGGCATCGGAGTTTCTCGATCGAGAAACACACCCGACGTTACTTCAAGTGTGTTATTGTTTTGCAGTGGCTTGGAGGTGAGGCTTTGTATTTGAAGATCCGGCCATCAACTCTTCCGACGTGAATTCGATGATATCACAGTCGCATTCATATTTACACATTAACATAAAACATAAACTTAACCTTTCAAAACCAACAATCACGCAAAAGTCTCGCTCACATATATTTGTAATATATATATATATATGTTAGGGTTAAACTAAGGACAGGTATTTTTCTCCTAACCAAAAGAGAACATAGTCACGTATTAATAGGAGCCATCCTAAAATTCTTATAGTTAGCCACCCCATCCCTATAAAAATTATCATCTCCCCTAAAAGAGAACTATGTGTGATTTGATCCTCCAAATCCAAAAGAAAAAAAATGGAATAAGAAGAAGGAGAAGAAAGAAGCAGGAGAAGGAATAGAAAAGGAGTACGTAGATAGCTTGTGAGAGATCTAAGTTCAATCACAAAAAAAAAAAGAAATCCCTCAACCACCACACTATCATCTTGGAAAGACTCGTTGTTTATGTACAAAAATCACCAAAGATTTTTTGCATCAATATTTGGTGCCATTTGTGAAAAATGCTTATAAAAAGTCATTTTTCAACCAAATCGAAGAATGTGACAATAAGCAAAAAAAAAAAAAAGGGAGAAGATGCAAATTTTTTAATCCATCCATTTTTCATTAAAATCTTGGTATAAATTTTTTAATCATTAGATCAAGTTATAATTTGGCATAAACACTTCTAAGAACTTGTTCTATATTTTGAATAGTAAAGATAAGGTTTTATGTTCTACAACTCTGGTTTTGGTTTGTGAATTACAAGCCACAAATGTATGAAGTTGTAGATTTTCTTTTACTCTGCTCAGTTTTTATCAAAATACAAAAATAAGTTTGTAACCGTTAGATCGTGTTGAATTTGGCATAGACATTTTTGAAATCTAGTTATATGATCTGAACGGTGAAGATGTGATTTTACAGCTTGTAGCTCTTATTTTAGTTCATATACTATAACTTACAAACGTATGAAGTTACAATTTTTTTTTACTCTATCCAATTTTTGTCAAAATACAAAAATAGATATGTTAACCATTGGATCGTACTAAAATATGGTCTGAATGGTTTGGAGACCTATTTATATGATCTGAACAGTGGATATTTGGTTTTGATATCCTTAACTTTAGATCAGTTCATAAAGAAATGACCAGAAAACAAGAAGAAGTTTCAGGTTTTTCTACTCTATCCAGTTATTGTCAAAATACAGAAACTAGTTCGTTAACTATTGGATCATGTTAAAATTTGGTCAAAATGATTGTGAAATCTAGTTCTACGATATAAACGATGGAGATGGTGTTATGTAGTCTTTATCTTTAGATTTTGGTTATAAACAGAAGCTTTCATTTTCAAGATTTCTCCCGACCTGAGGTGATTCGATCCTTATTTCACCCTGACCTGAGGTGATTTCATCCTAATTTTGTCCCGATTTGAGGTAATTTTATTCAACCTCAAGGTGATTCTATCCTAATTTAGCCCTGATCTGAGATGATTTCATTCCATCCCGAGATGATTTCGAGCTTATTTCGTCTTAATTCAAGGTGGTTTCATTTGATTCTGAGGTGATTTCATCCTAATCTCACTCGACCCGAGGTATTTTATTTAACCACAAAGTGATCTCATCTGGCCCTCTGAGGTGGTTATTTTTTACTGATTCTTCAAGGTGATCTTTTTTGACTCTAGGGTGATTTCATCTGACCTAATCCCCGGAGGTGATTTCATCTGATAAGGTTTTATCCCAAGATCATTTTATCATCTCATCACCTCATCCGCTCATCACCTCATTTCAAAGGTCTTATCGCCTTATCCGAAGAAATATTATCACCTTATCTCATAGGTTTCACTATCTCATCCCAGAGGTGTCATCATCTCATCTAAAGAGATATTATCACCTCATTCCAGAGGTCTTGTCGTCTCTTTTCGGAGGTTTCATCGCCTTATCTAAAGAGATATTATCTTCTTTTTCCAACGATCTTATCGTTACATCCAAAGAGAGCTTGTCATCTCATCCCAAGGTTTCATCCAATTACAAGATCTCATCCAACGAGATCTCATCCTAAGATGGTCTTATCGTCATATCCAAAAAGACCTCATCATCTCATCCTAAGGTTTCATCCAACTACAAAGTCTCATCCAGTGAGATC
This sequence comes from Trichilia minutiflora, assembly GCA_035590515.1. Classification (NCBI taxonomy): domain Eukaryota; kingdom Viridiplantae; phylum Streptophyta; class Magnoliopsida; order Sapindales; family Meliaceae; genus Trichilia; species Trichilia minutiflora. The sequence continues at coordinate 4,910 of JAVXUL010110035.1, forward strand.
TCATTCGATAAGGTCTCATCCAAAGAAGTATCATCCCAGGAAAGTTTTCTAATAATCTTTATTTCTAATTAATTTTAGTTATAAATATTAGCCATATATTAATCATCTAGCAACCATTATAAAAGCTTAGTGTTATTTACATAAGAATTGTTAGTACATCTACTACGACTAAACCTAGAAATTATAAATATGCATGTCATTAAAACTGCATGGTCTTTATTGAATGTTGGTACTCACACAGATGTTTAATATTTCTTAAATAATCTTGCATATATATATAGCGAACAATATATATAAGCTAAAGGATTGTTGAATCAACTTATATGATTTTATTTTGTATTCTTGCTCATATATATATTAAATTATTTGTATACCCCCATAAATATTGAGTACCTGCCAATAGATACTGGTGGGACATGTAAGAAGGTGACATAATTTCATTTTGTATTCTTATATATATGTGAAAAAAATGAGCCCCAATAATTTAAGCTTGCAATTGTGTTTACATTCTGTCATCATTTACTATTTACTATAGATACATATTTCTATTGTTTCTGATGTACTAATTTTTGCTACTATCTTACATAGATTTTTCGTCGACTTGTTATTGTTTTCTATTACTATGCCGTTGTGTTCTCGATTATCTCTTCATTGTAAATCAATATTGAGTATATTAACTCGATGCCGAGCTCTTTCACATGATACCAAGTATATTCATTCAATGTTTAGCCCACTCGCTTAATGATTTTGAGCATATTTACTCAATGCCGAGCTCTTTTGCTATATCATTTTGAGTCCACTTGCTCAACGATTATGAGCTTATTCATTCGATGATACTAAGCATATTCACTCGATGTCGATCTCTTTACCGAGTATATTCTCTCGATGTCAAACTCTTTTGTTCGATGATACCAAGCTTTTTTGTTCGATGATACTGAGTATCTTCTCTCAATGTCAAACTCTTTTGTTCAATGATATAAAGCATATTCGCTCGATGCCCAACTCTTTTACTCGATAATTCTGAACTTTTTCGCTCTATGATACCAAGTATATTCGCTCGATGTCGAGTTTTTTTGCTCGATGATTCTGAGCTTCTTCGCTCGATGATACTGAGCATATTTGCTCGATACCAATCTCTTTCGCTTGATAATACCAAGCACAAATGTTCAATGTCAAGCTCTTTTGCTCGATGATTCTGAGTTTCTTTGCTCGATGATATCGAATAGATTTGCTCGATATCGAACTCATTCGCTCGATGATTTTGAGCTTTTTACATTTCTTAGATGAGACTATATCGACTATAGCTAAGAAGCTGAGAATATCTATCGACTATAGCTGAGAAGTTGAAAATAACTATTAACTATAGCTAAGAAGTTGAGAATATTCATTGACTTTATCTGAGAAGCTATGATATCGACTTTATCTATAAAGCTATGGTGTTGATATTAGCTGAGAAACTATAAATATCTATTTCAACTGCGAAGGTACAAATATTATTTTATGAGCTCTCTAACTCAATGTTGAGCCTTATATTTTATATATTGAGCTCTCTAATTCAATATCGAGCCTTATATTTTCTATATCGAACTTTCTGGCTCAACATGGAGCTTTATATTCTTTATAGAGAGTTCTCTCACTTGATGTTAAGTCTTAAACTGACAAAGTCCCGACCTCGCGTCAACCATGTTATCTTCATATTAAATGATTGATGGAATATACTCGAATTCGTTTCTTCCTTCTATGCCAAGCTTACTCACTTAAGGATGCAGAGCTCTTTTACTCGATGATAAGTCTCATGCACCCCATGTAGAGCTCATATCCCTATAAGAGGCCTACTTAGAATATAGTTTTCATTAAAAATAAATTTTTACTAAAAACTGGGAGACTTATATTGGATATAAATTGAGGACAAGTATTTTTCTTCTAACCAAAAAAGAGCATGACCAAGTATTAATAAGAACCATCTTAAAATCCTTAGGGTTAGCTACCTTATCCCTATAAAAATCATCATCTCTCCTAAAAAGAAAACTACGTGTGACTTGATCCCTGAACACCAAAAGGAAGAAAAAAAGAAAAATAAGAAGAAGGAGAAGAAAGAAAAAAAATGGGGTATATAGACAGCTTGGAAGAGACCCAAGTTCAATCAGAAAAAGAAAAAAAAAATCCCTCAACCACCACCACACTATTACCATAGAGAGACTTGTTGTTTGTATACAAAAATCACCAGAGACTTCTTACATCAATATATATATATATATATATATATAATTTGAAAATATGATGAAATTTTAGCTAATGTCCTTCACACAAAGACTATAGCAACAAATCATTCGAAAACATTTTGGAAGTATAGCTATTTTCACTCAAGTATAAAGATTTTATATTTATAACCATAACTTTGAAAGCATAAGAAGTTGTAAAACTTTTCTTTAAAATGAATCATATTTGAAAAAAATCATATCTACTTATCCTAAACATTTCAAAAGAAAATAAATAGCTATCTATCAAAATAGTTTATAAAATGTGTTTACGACGTGGTTGGAAATCACAAATATTTAGTAAACATCATAACATAAGCATTGCAATTTTAAAACTTATTAAAAAATATAGCTATTCAGCTAGCATTTAACATATACATAATCGTCACTTCCTCAATATAAAAGAAAACATATAAAATTTCATCAACTCTTAAAACATTTATAAATATTATTAGCAAAACATAATGAAAACATAGCAATTCCATCACATCCAATCATAAATCATATAACATAAATAAATTATTTCATAAACATTTCTTAATCATGTTTGAAATTCTCCATGTTCATAAAACTCAGTAATCATACATAAATATTTGAACACATGTAATAAAATTTACATTAAGAATCAATTTCATAAAATATATCAAAACTTATAAAACATTTCTGTAGCATTTTATAGTCCCTACATAAGAGAAACAATGTCGCAAAATATTTCTAAAACTATTATATAATCATTTTCATAATATTAAATGCTTCAGTAGAACATCATTTATGATCTGTTCACAAATAATATATACACAAATAAATACTTATCTATCACAAGCAAAGAACCCTCTCAACCACCATGCAAACATAATCTACTGCCTCCTCATGAAAATACATAAAATTATCTAATGTATTAAAGTTTTAAAAATATAAATTTTACATAATTTATTCAAGGAAAAGAAAAAATCCACTCATTTGATTCGGGGTGAATCAAGACAGAACTCGGTTCAATGCAAACTGATCAAATGCTTCCTCGATAAATCTATAACATGAAAATATTAACATTATCATAATAATAGAACAAATATATTTATGAGGTTACTAAACCCTAATATGTGATAAATTTTCTCCCTCAAAATTTATTTTTCGATATTCGGATTCTAACATCTAATTAGCGAAATAACTAATTTTTATTAAACTTACTAAAATGAAACATTCCGCATAATAAAATCACACTTTGAAAATCATAATTCATATCTAAAGTTGTTGCCTCCACTTCTTTTATTTGACAAAAATTCTTTTCTTGAAATTTAACAATTAACTAGCTAATTCTAATACCTATGCAATACAATCAACATCAATTTATCAATATCTCATTAAAACCTTAAGATTTTATTACTAACAGTAAATCCTGCATATCATTTTACAATAAAAAATTTAATTAAAGCATGTAATTAACTCAAAACGAGGTTAACAACCTTATCGAGAAGTCAATTTGACCCATAAAAGCTTTAATCGCAAAGAATTACAAAAATTCTCAATTTGTGAACAGTATTCGAATTTTTTCTAGTACTTTTTTCGCTCAAATCTCCATCAAATTAGCCAAACAAAGTTTGTATAATGTAGAGGATGATGAGTATAAGTAATTTGTTAAAAAAAATGCAAGTTAAACAGTAGAAATTGAAGAAGGGTGAAATAAAAATAGGTTTTAGGGGAGAATGGTTTTTGTCGTCCAGGAACCAAAATCAAAGAAAGTGAATAGTATCCCTTTTTATAATATGCTTAAAGTCCTTGAAAAAATAATAATGCCCCTATTTTGCTCACATCTATTTCTAAAACTAATTTCTCTCTCATTCGATGTCTAATTCTACTTTAGTTTCTTTCTATTTAACCATCCAAATATCTAGTTTAATATAAAAAAAAATGGTGATTAAATCATATATCCCAAACAATAAAAATTTAAACTCAAAGATCAAATACTTAATTAAAACCTTAAGAAAATTTTTCTCAAACTCATATAAAATCAATCAATTTTATCTAAAATCTCTCAAAACATCTAATAAGCAAACATACTAAGTCAATTTATAGATTTTTAATGCTTGAACAAATATTTTTAAAAATAACAAAAATGTCCCTAAAGGGTTTAAATGACCAAAATATCCTTGATTACTAAATCAGGGTACTCTACCGCCCTTGATAAAGAAGAGACTGAAAGCATCGAAGACAAGAAAATCCAAAGAAAAGTAAGAAGTACTTTGATCTTATCTTTATTAGACAAGGTTTTGAGAGAAGTCTTGAAGGATATCACTGCTAAAAGGATTTGACAAAAGTTTGAAAACAGATCTATTGTAAAATCTACGGCAACGTAGCTCTACTTAAAGAAAAAGATATATGCATTCTACTTGAAAGAAGGTGGATCATTGAAGAATATCTTGACAAATTTAACAAATTAATGTTGGATTTATAAATGATGGATGTAAAGGTAGAAACAATGATCAAACCCTTTTAATATTAACATCACTTTCTTTATCGTACAAGCACTTTATAGATACATTATTGAATGGTAGATCTTAGATGTCTAAGGACGATGTCAAAAATTCTTTGAGTTTCAGAAGGTTGAATAAGAAGAACCAATATAAGAAAAGCACATTTGGCGAAAGGCTGAATGTGAGGAGAACAACATTGAATAGGGACTATAAAGAAAGAAGCAATATAAGTTAAAGTCTAATAGAAGAAATTTAAAGTGGTTTCACTGTCATAAAGAGAGACACTTTAGAAGAATTATCCTAAGAGAAAGACCTTAAACCAAGCAAAGAAGAGGGCAAGATACTTGAGAGTGCAGTTGTGGTTGAAGAAGCAAACTTTTAGTTTCCCTTCTTATTAGTAGCGACTGAAAAGAAGATGTAAAAAGAGTAAATTCTAGATTTAGGATGCACATTTCATATGAGTCTTAGCACAGGGCTGTTCTCAACCTTAAAGAGAGAAGAACTTGAGAAAACCGTGTTAAAAAATAATATGACTTATGACTTGAAAGGGTTAGGAACAATCAAAATAAGGATAAGTATCAAATCATATATTGAGTTGTAGCAAGTACGATATATACTAGAACTAAAAAGGAACCTAATTTCAATTGGACATACCTTTAGGGATAAAATCAGGATGATGAAGTTATTAAAAGGATCGTTAGTCTTAATGAAGTTTAAGAGAAGATATGGTTTATACGTGTTACTAGGAGATGTGGTCACTGGGGATATTAATACGACATCCAAGAAGATGAGCAACAAGTTGATGTTATGGCATCAACAGATGGGTCACTTGAATGAGAAAAGCCTAGTTGAATTAAAAAAATTAACCAAAGTTTTGTGAATGATGTATCTATAAAGAACATCACAAGACCAAGTTCGAGGTTGGAAAGATGCAAATGAAAAAAGGAACTAAAATATGTTTATGCAAATGTTTAGGGTCGACCAACACAAGTTTATCTCTAGGTAAAGCTAAGTACTTTTTATCCATAATCAATACTTACTCAAGGAACGTGCGATTGCATGTCTTGAAGCTCAAAGATCAAGTGTTTCCAAAATTCCAAAAATAGAAGAAGCTTGTGAAAAATCAAAAAAAAAACATCAAGATAAATAACAAACTAGAGTTTTATAGCTCATTTTTTGATAAATTTTACAAAGCAGATGGAATAGTAAGGCACAAGATAATTACTTATACTCCATAACAAAAGGAGTGATAGAGAAGATGAATTGGATTTGCTAGAATGGGGAAGGAGTATACTGATATGTGCTATTTCCGCTATTTGAGGAATATCTTGATACTCTTAACGCTAGTTCCATTGGAGTATAAAGTTAGTTTTTGAGTGTATTTTTGTATTTTACTATGATTACAATATAAAATCAAAAAGAAATCTCACACAAGATAATAGATTAATTTTTTATACATTTATTCTTTTTTTTTCTCTCTCATTTTTTTTTTCTTTCTCTTCAAAGCATAAATCAGGGTTTTTTACATTTATTCAATTTTTTTTTTTAATTTTTACTCTTTGTTCATGCCTCTCTCCGTGTATGCCGCAAATCAAATAAGAACAACAATATCACCATTTATCCGCAACAATATTAGTTTTTTCGTCAATTAATTTTTTTTAATTCCTTCATTGTCTCTGATTTTAAGCCCTCAGCTCAGCTATTACCAATCTCAAAAAATAAATGTATGAACCTCAAAAAAATACAAGAATTTAAAAAAAAAAAATCATAACAAACCATCAAATTAAAGAGTCCACTATCAACACAGTTTCTTTTTTCCACATTTAAATTTTTTTCTCCTCAATCAATTCTCAATTCATCAATTCTATTCAAGATTTATTGAAAACAGAAGAAGAATTAGAAATCTAGGAATATGAACTAACTCAAAATCCCCATAGACAAATAGAAATATAGAAACAGACAAACATTGTATTATATAAATTCCTACATATTCAAGTATATGTATAGAAATATGGTTCCTTTGTTATTATAAACTTTGTTTCAAGATAAAAAGCAGTAAATTTATCAAGAAGTTCTTCCTCAATTATTTCCATACCGAACTATTTTTTATGAATTCAGGATTCCAAAAACAACCACTTTCACAACAATTTTATTGAAAATTCCTTTATGCTCAATCTATTTTTTTAAATATATAAAATTCAAAACACACTTCTTTCTTCTCTTCAGTCAACAGTCAGTAAAATCTGAAATCTGTTAAATGATTTTCGGCTACAAAGCTTGAAACGAAGCCAAAGCAGGTGTTGTTGGGCTCGTGCTGCGCAAGATGCTGGTGAATGGATGCCGCTCGTAGTGACCGAAAGCCGTGTGGTAAGTCTCTCAAGGGAACGCGAAAGGATGTTGTGAGAACAGAGGGAGAGCGTGAATTCAGTCAGAGTGGACACAGTGGTAGTCCTTCGCGGTCATGGATGATTGATTGTGGGGAGTTTTGGTGGTGGTTGTGGGGGGCGTGTGTGATGGAGGTGGCTACGAATTTTCTTAAATTCAAAAATAAAATTAATTTTTTTATGCTTTAAGTAATATCTCTTGATATTTGAAAAAAAAAATTATGTTTTATTTATATTTAAATTAACTACACCTGACATTTTAGTTTTTTTTTTTTTTAATCATTATTGACATCTAAATGTGTCAAAAAAACAACATTTTACGCTAAGAAAATTAACATTATTAAGGGGTATAAAAATCGGGTAATCACTCAAAATTTAGAGGGGTAAATAAATATTTACCCAATTCTTTTATGATGCGAACTTGAATTCTTGTCATCTTGTTTCCGTTAGAGAATTTTTGTATACTATCATTTGATTTGAAAAAATTCCGATTAAGAATATTCTTGTTAATGACAAAGCCAGGGCCCAATTCTACAATTAGAAGCCACATTGGGTCGCCCAGTAATATAAACAAAAATCTTTGCTTGTCGCTCCAATTAAAATTTCTTGGAAAAAATTATTAAATAAAATACATCGTAGAATAATTATTTTCTCTCTTTGTGTGTTAAAATAAGATTATGTATCAAAATAAAATATCAAGAGACCAAAAAAAACACAATAAAAGAGATATACCAATATTTTACAAAAAAATTCAAACGAAAAAAATTATAGAATCCTAGCTCAATAACTTTCACTATATTAAATAATGAGATTATAATTAAATATCTCTAGTTATTATTAGAGGCTCACAATTATCAAAAATAATATTTTTGCCACTCCATAAGAAAAATAAAGAGTCTCACTAAACGAATTAACAAAATTTTAAAAAAATCGATACTCACTTTATTGTTGCTCCTATAACATTTTCTCTATTTTTCTCTTCATTTACCTCATACTTTTTTATGATTTCTTTATGTGTGTGTATTCTAAAAATTGGAGAAAAAAATTTTATATAGTCTTTTTCTTGTGTTAGTCTTATATAAAAATCTTTTTTTATATAGAATTTGACTTTCTTTTATTTTAAATAGCAAATTTTTTAATATAAGAACTTTTATTCTTTGTTGGATTAGAAAGACCCACACATGAAGTGGAATCTTAATCCCATAAATCCCTCTCGTCTGCCTCGTGTGGAGGCTAACGCCAAGCTCGTTTTCTGCTTGCATGCTTCAAGTCTCTCATTTGGCAATGATTTCGTCATTATATCTAATTTATTTTTAATTGTGTGCATTTTCTCAATTTGTTACAATTTTTTTTTTAAGTACATCACATATCCAATGATATTTAATATCAGTGTGCTTGGATCTTGAATTTCTTTGATAAATAAATCATATTTTGGCTGTCGCATTAGACCACATAGTTTTCTTACTTCAAATATGATTTTTATAGAAACTTTATCATTCACGAAGTTTTTTTTTTTTTCAAAGTTTTAGTGACTGTGATGTACTTAACTTTTGTAATTAACTGCCATAAAACTGCTCTCTTTGAAAAAATAATGGAATAACCTTCCTTTAACTAATCCCTTTCACAACTTATCTAACCTTGACTTTCCTTCTTCTATCAACAATACATACTGGTGAAGAATAGATTATGGAAGACTGTCTTTCTTTTGATGATGTTCTCAATTTAAGTTTAATTGATGACACAAGTGGTTCTATTGGTGCTTGTTCAGATATCAATAAAATTATCTAGATCTTCTAGTTTGCATCCCCTATAATCATCATAAACTATAGGCAGGAGAATTGAAGTAGGAGTAATCAAAATTTCAAGAGAAGACTGTGATTCTTTATCCTTTTCAATATCGTATACTATTTTATTTTTTAAGAATACAACATCTCTACTTCTGATGATTTTTTGACATATTAGATCTCATAATTTGTACTCAAATTCTTCATTTACATAGCTCAAGAAGATACGCTCTTTAACTTTATCATCAGGTTTTAATCTTTTATCTTTGAGAATATGAACATAAGCTTTAGAATCAAATACTGTTTTAAGTGTTTATAAGATACACCTTTCTCAGTTCAGATTTTATTAGGCATGTCACTATCTAATAGAGTTAAAAAAAGGTTAATCACATCAGTTGTATTCTATATCACCTCACCTAATAAATACTTCTGCAGCTTAACTTCAAATAGCATTGACTTAACTCTTTCTACAATTGCTCTATTCATCTTCTCTGCCCTACTAGCAGGGGAAACTATAAGATTATTATAGTATGTTTTTTCTTGCTTAGCTTAGCAGAGGATCAATGTGAAAGAAGAGCTAACCAAAAAACCCAGGCAAGTGATTTCGAACCAAAATTTATTAAGGAGTTTCTAATATAGTCTTCCTAACTCTAATTCCATGGTTTGATAATATTGCTCAAATTGTCCTCTAAACTCATCACTATTGTCTGTTTTTACACATTTCAACTACTTGCCTGTCACTCTCTCAATTGTAGTGTGAAAATTCTTAAAGACCTCAAGCACCTGGTATTTAGATTTCAAAGCAAAAGCCTACATTTTCCTTAAATAATCATCAATAAAAATCACAAAGTAAAATGCAACGCTATATGTTTTTTATTTGTATAGTGCATACATCAGTGTGTATCAACGCAATGATATTTGCCTTCTTGAAAGGCTACTCTATCTGTCATTCTTGCCAAGTAATAAATTCAAGTTTTAAAGGTCTTACGTGCTAACTCAGTTAGAAATTTCTTTCTAGCTAGAACCTAGAGCCCATTCTCGCTTATATGGCTGAGCCTTTTGGGTCAAAACTCTATATCTGAATCTTTTGCAGCTATATTTACATCTAATTTATTGAGCTTAGCTTACACAATGTAGAAAGTATTTATTTTCTGTCATTTTGCTAATACTAAGGAGCCTTGAGGGAGCTTCCATTTTCCTTCACTAAAATAGTTATTGAAGACATTATTATTAAGCTTACTAGAAGAGATTAGATTAAGGCAAATATATGGAATATGTCTACATCTTTAAGTAATAGCTTGTGCAGATGCTAGTTTTTAGACAAATATCTCCAATGCTTACAATCTTATCATCCTATTTCAAACTAATGAGAGAATTTTTTTGTACTTCCAACTTAATTCTGAATGTTCCAACTAACTCTGCAATTCGAAGCGACATTGGGTCGCCTAGCAATATAAAAAAAAAAGAAAAAAAAAATCTTTAGTTACAACTAAAACTTTGTTGGAAAATTTGCCAAATTAAATGAGTCCTAAAATAATTTTTTCTTATTTATCTGATTAAAATAGGATTGTGTACCAAAATAAAGTACGAAAAAACAAAAAAATAATAATAATAAAGACACATTAATTTTTACATGAAAAAACTCAAAAGAGAAAAACAGTAAGACCTTAATCCAGTATCTTTCACTATATCAAATAATAAAATTACAGTCAAAATTTCTCTAAGTACCACTAAAGACTCACCACTCTCAAGAATAATATTCTTGACATTTCACAAGAAAAATAAAAGATCACAATCAGTTGCCTAGAAATACAAAAATTAAATCATACTTCTCTATAGTTTTTTTATATGCGTATTCTAAAAATTTTTTAAAAAATTATATAATCTTTTTCTTATTTTAGTTTATATGATATTTTTTTCATACAAAATTTGACTATCTTTGTTTTTAAATATCAAATTCCTGAACATAAAAATTTTGATTCCTTATTGAACTGAAAAACTCACATAAAATAGAATTTTAATCCTACAAAATTTTATAGCAACATAAATAAATATCTCTTACCCAGCATCACTTATTTGTTGGTAATAGATTGTCCTAGCTTTTTATTTGTTAATTACAATTATAATGATGCATTTGCATTTGTCTAGGAAAAAATAATGGAACAAGAAAGCATGGCGATGAAGATTCGTTAATTGAGAGCACATTTATGCATTGATTCAAACTGGTTGATATTCATTTTGTCTATTTTGCTTTTTCTATATGGGTTTCGCCAAATTTTAACAATAAAAACAGTTGTTAATAATCCTTGAAGCTTACCACCGATAAGAACAATTTTTATGTGGGCACCAGTGTGCCTTTACCTGAAATTCAATCCCGTGTCTCTCAAGTTTAATTGATAATTCTTTACCTAATTTACTGCAATCTTGAAAAAATTGTCATTTGGAGCTACTTATTTCTATTTCTATGATTTATTGTTTGTTTTATCTGTTGAAAAATACAGCCGAGTAATTTTGCTTTTCTCTTGAAAGTTCTTCAAGTTTGTAAAAATGAACACCTACTATTGTTGTTGTTACCCTTCTATCTCTCGGTAATGGCGCCACGGATATATTTGCTAGCATAACTTCTTTAAAGGATTGTGAAACTTGTGACATTAGCTAGCGTTGGTACGGTGCTCGGCGGTGCTTCATTTGTGACTTGTGGTTAGAATCACTAGATTAATGTTTTTGTGCATTTATAGCAAATATATTCGAGTTACCACATTTGCTTTTGTGAGAGAGATTTCCCCCCCTTTTTATTCTCGCATTCTTAACTCTAATATGGCAAAAATATTGCTTCTTTTGTGTTCTATTTTTATTTAATTTGGAATTAACAATAGTTAACTCATACAAAATTGTGTGCATTTCTTTATCATCCCCGATCCTTTCTGTAAGAATAAATTTGAAGTTGATTAAGCCCAAAATTTCTTTAAAAATAATTTATCTTTTAATTTACAGTGTATTGATTTTGTAATGAAAAAATGATGACCTGGGATTTATCAGTTGTCCATCAAACTCTCACTCCCTGCAGGATAGAATTTAATCGTTCGAATCAACTCCAAGGGATTATTTGTTGAATATTCGCCAATTATCACTCGAAGTTGGAGTATTGATAATTCATTTGGAGGACTCGATCTCTACTTGATGTAAAATTTTCCCTACAATTCTTAAGTAAAGTTGTAATAATATTTATATACATTCAAGACAAGTTCTTGATAATATATCAATGAATTATAATAATAAAAGAAAAAACAGACTGCAATTCAGAATTGTTGTTCTTGAATTTTCAATTTGGAAATTTCCGGAGTCCTTCCCAGCTTCAGCTCAGGCATCAAAATTGAAATTCCCTTTCTTTGACTTGAAAATCAGACCATTTTGAAAACTAAAAACAAAATATTTTGTTTCCTAAATGTCGTCATGACTAATGTAATGTGCCAAATTATTAAAACCTTTACGATAAATTTAAGTCTTGGAAATTAATTTTTAATCATGAGATTATATAAAAATAACACTTGTAACCCAAAGGCAGAAAATTCCATGCGACCTGTATTGCAGTAGTCCTAATACGGCGGTTGCCAATAAAAAAAATAACAAAATAATATGTTGTGTACAAAAGTCAGTTGAAAATTCATCTCTCTGTCTCTTTTTGAAAATTCATGCTAACATAAACAAATAATTATTCAAATTTTAGCAATACCCCGTAATTTTTAAAAATTTGGTATCACGCCTAAACTTTTTTGTAAATTTACACTCCAACATGCTCTCTTACATTCAATAACATCGTTGAACATTGATGATTTATGGAATGACTGATATTTTTTATGAAAGTTACTAAAAACCATTCTAACATTCTAGGATCATTAATAGTTGTTTATGCATTGTATTTAAATTTTTTCATAGATTTAAACAATTTAAATACTTAAAGCATCAAATACACCTCTAGGGTTTTGCTTGGAACAAGCAAGGAGCTTTTCCCTTTGCCTCTAAAATATGCACACATCAATTGCTCTACAATGGTTTCAATGCAAACATTAAAAACCTAGAAAACTTTCATGACTTCCATAAGCCATTTAATGGTTTTCTACCCTTAGAAAACCAACATACATACTTATATGGAAGACTAGAAACATAAGAAAACCTATTTTCCATTTCCATCTTTCATTTTCCCTCTCTCTTTTCTATGGTATTTATTCTTGCAAAATGAAGAAAAAAGAAGGAAATTTTCATCCATGGCTTCCTTGCTCTCTGTCCGTGAGATAAGTTGAAGAAGAAGCCAAAATCAATTCAATTTCAATTGCTCAAATTGCTTGCCAACCTGAAAGCACAAAACCAGAAGCCAATTGGTTGATTTTTATTTTAATAAAGAAAAAAGAACAAGAAGAGATAAATTAGTGTGTATGTACTTATACATATATCATATATCAAATATATACATATATGTATTTATATATTTACATATTAATTTTAATTTTTCTTTTTCTTTTATTCTTTAAT
>JAVXUL010110046.1:0-18332 GCA_035590515.1 Trichilia minutiflora
GATACGACACTTGGACTCACCGGACTATACTATAACAAGACTACCTATACTTGGGTACAAAATCTAATTGAGATCATTACTCAATTAGTATAAGTCCAGGCTATTACTATATCTCTATTCAGACTAATATCTTAAACTACCTAAGGATCGAGCTAGTACTTTGTTCTAGCTATCTAGACTGACTACTTGTACCTATCTCAAGAGTTCACCGTGCTAGCACGTACTCTTAGTTTTTTTTTTTTCATACACCTATGTACAAACTTCTTTTTGTTTTATCACTTATTCTGTCTTGGTCGCTAATAGTCTTACCTTTTTTCACATTTCAATTGATTCATTATGATACCTTAAATTTGCTACTGTAACATTCTCTAAATCACAACGCTAGTCTCTAAGTCATTTTTATACATTTAAAGCATGGATAAGATATATCTAATTATCCGTAGGCATTCATGGTAATTCTTATGGTAAACTAACCAATATGCTGATGAACCAACTGAAAGTGTTATTTTCTATCATGGAAAACATTACCCAAGAACAAATCCTGCATATATGGAATTTTAAAATTTTAACCACATTATAACAAGCCTATATACATATATATCATCAAATAAAACCATAATGCATAACATTTATACCTTTCTTTGGATTAATCAAGTAAGCAAACCATTTTCGGTTGCCTCCAAGTATATCCACACAATGCTTTGTTGATGATAGTTTTGGTTGATGATTTAGAGGCTAATTTAGGCTTGTTTACCTCTTGTTTCAAACTTCACCAAATTTAAAAATCAATTTTCTACATTTAGAAAATTGATTTGTAAAAATAAAGGTGAAGAAACATATAGAAATTGCTTTTTTATCATCCCATCATCTTGTTTTTTTTCCTTTCACAAAGAAAACGTTTTGAAAATTAAAGCAAAACATTTTCCTTTTCATTCCCACAAATGGACATCCACAATCTCTTAGTATATTCAATGTTTTTCTTTTAGTTTAAAATAATTAAAACATGAAAAATATTTGGTGAAATATGATTAGTGGATTTCTAATTCATTAAACCAATTTTAATTATTAATGGATAATAATCCTTTTTTATAATTATTTAAAAACAAAAAATACTAGAATTAAATATCCACCATTCATTTTAATATGCCAAGATAACGATTAACAAGATTTTGACACTTGTCAAAATCTTATTAATTCAAAATAAATAAGATAAGAATGAATCATATGATGATACCTCTCAAAATCTTGTTCATTCAAATTAAAGCACGACTTTACAAGATCTAGACATTTGGTAAAATCTTATAATATTATGTTAACGTTAAACTTTACAAGATCTTGACATTTGGCAAAATTATACAATGCCATATGTCATTCATTTATTAATTAGACAACCATTATCCAATAATAAAATATTATAACCCTAATTATATATAAGCCTTCGAATTATATGTAAATTACATTTATGACATTTTATAAATTACTAGAATATTTTTCAAACTAATTGGTGCTAACGCATTATTATTAAAAACATTATTCTTTACCAATAAAGAATAAAATTGTCTTCCAATTAACTTATTGGAACAATTTATTTTTTTATCAATATGAAATATCATTAACTGTATTAATGATATTTTTTAAGTCTATCGTCAACTTGTCAGTTATTATGTATGATCCACTGGATTCATTGTGAACTGGACATGAGTTGATATGAATTCTTTTATTTCACTTTGGTATAACTCCTTGTAACTGAAGTTCTTGATGGTCATAAATGACTTATAGCAAGATATTATAAAACACAAAGAATATATTTTTGGATAAACTCATATAATCGTACTTAAGTGTGGTAAAGTCCCTTTACTATCGATTCTTGATCGAGTGTGGGTCATGAAGTCATCAAACCCTAACTCAATCATAGGATCACAAAATCAATCATACATAAGATCCGCATATCCGAAAACTCATTTTCAAAAATCGTATACTTTGACTAGAGATTTTGATCTCTGTGCATGATATTCCTATCTAGAATCTTAAGCTTAAATATTTGAGCTAACAGATTATATATTGACCATCACCTATCCTTATACGTTAAGAACGCATTGCCAGCAAGCTTATTTCACTAGGTATATCTAGTTCAGTATGGTATACACAAGTGAATGATGCATTTTAATATAGAAAGTAGTCATAATGTCTCAGGTCAAAGGACTATTGGTATACTAATGCAAGTATATGATGAATTAGTGACTGTGAATAATTACTCATGTGATTCATCACATTGGTTATATTTAGTAATACGTTCTTAAATGTATTATCCATATTTATGCTCTTACGATATAAGACTCGTCACCCAATTATTAGTATCAGATACTAATACTTGATAGAAACAAAATATAATAGTCATGTAGAGTCATTATCACTTTATGACATTATCTCAATCGAGAACATTTTCAAATGTATTTAAATCATAAATTCTGTACTTAAAACTATAACTCTTTATAGACAGAATCTCAACATATAATACATCACAGGAACATATCTCGTATTAATAAGGAAAATTACAATAAGAGTAACTAAACAGAATGCAAGATGAAATAAATGTCATTTTATTAATTGTAATATTTTTATAACTAATTATAAATGTATATTTACATAAAGATGATATCCATCAATCACATGACATAATTAGTTCTAAGGCATATCTTCAATACCAACTCTCTTTTTATGATCTCACACTATTTATCGCATCTCAAATTTAATCTTTCCTTCTTAATGCCATGTTATAAAGCAAGCTAACAAAATATCATACAAATTACTATTGATTATATACACGTATATAGTAGTTCCCTTCCCCTAATATCGAATATAAGTATTTTAGAATACATTACTTATTATTCTTTACTAGGAGAAGAAGTGGTCGTCCTAATTAAGCATCAGTCATCGTAACTTTATAACTACTCAATCTATAACTATCATAGAAATGTACTATAAACTCTTTTCTAACATTATTGAAATTGATATACAAGATTTAAACTTACTAAAATCGAATCACAAGGCCTATATCATAAATATTAGTAAAATCCTGGCTTATTAGTCATACTTACATCCCTAGCCATAATATCAACCTTCCAACCAAATTATCATTAGACATAAAACATATCGTCATCAGATCTGAATCCATATCATATATATATACACATATGTATATACATATATCACTTTATAAACACATGCTACTTCTAACATGATAAATCTATAATCGACCTTCTGACCTCGATCAAATATACATCAAGTATATTCATCAATGCTTGGATCTTGTGGATCTCATAAAATCATGTCCTATGAAATATGCATGTCATATATATAGGTTTATATATAACTCAAAATCTCATAATTTCTAACAACTTCGATTCGTCTTATTCTCTATATTAATATTCTTGATGGTTAATCATATATATAAATTATAGTCCGGGGTTCAATCACCTCAAACACTTTAGATACAAAATCCAATGATATCTATATGAATATGAAGAATCTACCTCTATTCTAAAATTCTATAGTAACTTTAACCATAAGTATAAAATCATGCTTATATAAGTCGTAAAACAAAATTCACATAATTTGCATGCTTTATGCAATCAGTCATGCATTCCCCTAATTAAGGTCATTCCTTTAATTACTTTACATTCTCCACTTATGGAACAAAATTCATTGACATAACACATTACAATTATACCCATTTCTAGCCTAGAGTACTCATCAGCACTATGTCCCTTAATCTCCTCGTTATTATGCTCTTCTCATATGTTTTTGATCAACATCTTTCTAAAATAACAAAACTAAAAATCTATACTTCCTGGGAATTTCCTTTTTCCCTGTACAAATATATAGAGTCGTAAGTGTATATTTTAATCATCTTATATACAGGATTCATAAAGTCGACTAGCCTCATTTGCTTTTCTTGCATCTAGCTCATGTACTTTCCTCTCTGGTACCTACTTACTTATCCTATTTTGTTCTACCTTTTCCTACTTCTTACCTTTTTTCTTTTCAACTCTTATTACGTTCCCATTCCTTTCTTTCTTAGTGTTTACTTGCCTTACCTAACTTGCTCACTTTCCTTTACTTACCTATCTTACTTAGCTTTCTTGGCTTCTTGTCATATTCCTTAACTATCCCAAGTTCTCCCTTTGCTTTTCATACTTATCACAACCATGTATGTCTAATTATCATGTACACTATCATCTTCATAATTTTTTCCATAACAATATAAACTGAAGCTTATAACGATATTATTTCTCATGTAGTATCAATGTTATCCATACTTATCGTATTCATTGTTCAATTTTTCTTTATTAATTACTCAAATGTTCTTAGTCTTATTAGCTACTTTAAATCAGATTCTAACTCTCCAAAATGATTGACGATGTATTTTCTTTCCTCTCTTTTGACAAATATCTGCAAACTCTCTTGCCTTCTTTTGTATTCTTGACTTCATCACTAAATAACCTCTATAGTTTTCTTGCTTACCATCCAACTTGGTAGTAAAAACATCAGTATTATATAATCATTTTGAATATCATATAAATATGCTAAAATTATAATTCAATTTTTATTTATCCAAACTTATACTTAGCCATTAAGGCCTCATATAAATATCGATCATATCATAGGCTATATATTTATTTATAATAACCAAAAACATATAAAACTATTTATATTTTATAAAATAATTAGTTTATATAAAATAGATTAAAAACCATAAAATAAAAAGAGTTCACTCACACTTAAAGAAGGTAAGCACTCCCTATCGTTCCTCACTTCTCGTGGGCTTCTCTCTTGTATTATCCATGCATATTACATTAATATCAATGATTACATTAATTCTGAATGTATATAGAATGATTATAACTACTAATCCTAGGTTTCCTAGTCGACACTCAACCATTGAGGTTTATTATATTCTCTCTCCATTTATCCAATTTTCAATAATAAAATCCCATGGCCACTCCTTATTATATCATTTATCCATAACTCAACTGGGTTTTAATGTATAGCTTAATCATCAATTTCTTGAATCCAAATCTATTTCCCTCTAATTAAATTCCTAATTGATTCATTCTAACCTATAAACAATGAATTCTCATTTAATTTATTGACACTAAACCAAAATTCTCAAATGTCTTAATTATATAGTAAATCCTAATTTCTAAATTTAAGCAAATAAGAAATTAATACTGAGAAAAGGCTAAAAATCTTACCAAAGGGTTTATTTAAGCCTTAGGAAGCTTTAATCTTTGCATATTTCCTAAAATGATGAAAACATTAATTTTCCTCTGTATCAAATTTCTCGTTCAAATAAAAAAAATGAACTTTATAAAATATAGAGGATATTGAGTTATAATGGATTTTAGTGAAAAATTGAAATTTAACTGGTAGGATTTGAAGAAACAACAGGGTGAAAAATTAGAGAGGATTAAAAGGGGAGAAAGCTTTAGGGGAGAAAATGAGAGGGGAGGAAGAAAAATGAACGATTCAAAGGGTTAAGTCTTTATTTATAAGGAAAAACTCACTCCTAATTACGAGGGCTCTTACATTGTGAAACCCAACTTTTTAAGAGGTGTTTTAATTCTAACTCACCTAGATGGTGTAAAACTCTAATATCTAGTCAAATTAGATGCAGTCAAGAAGTATTATAATTAAATCATGATCCATTTCACAAAAAAAAAAAAAAATTGAATTCAATGACAAAAAGCCATCCCAAACACTTTCTTAAATATTTATGCATTGATACTATGCTACCCAATCAAACAAACACCAACCAAAAATTTTTTTTGCTCCCTGTATCAATACCCAAATGAACTATGATTGATTTGATAGCTCGGTAATCAATCCATGTTCAGTCAGAATTTTGCCACAACCTATCTTTTTCTTTTCAAATAGCCCTTTCACCAGAGACACGTAATCCAAATTTAGTTAGAATTTTGCCATAAGCTATCTCTTTCCTTTCAAATAACCTTTTCACCAAAGACACCTAATCCATTTTAGTCAAATTTTGCTATATCTCATCCTTTTTCTTCTAAATAGATATGATCATAAGAGGTAACTAACTAAAAACCAATTAATCTTTTGAATCTCCTTTTCCTATATACAAATAATTCTCATTATAATCACAATTTGACATTTTTTTTAATAACAAAACCTTCAGGCTGTTGTCAGAGAATCCAAAATCTCTACCTTAAAAGGCTGCCTAAGATAGAATGATGGGTCGTAGTTAACTTTTTACATTACAATAGTCATGGCCTTATTCTATATCTTATCAAATGTAGAGATATGAAAGGAATTGCCATAAATTCTCTGTTTGATGTGTTTGAAGAAATTTCATAATTTAAACGTTCTCCTTTAATGGTTAGAATAAAAAAGATGTTTGAAGGGATTTAGCCTAAACTTCTTAAGGCTCTACAATTTCTTCTTTGTTTGTTTTTGAAGAGAAAAAACTCTAAATTTATGATCCATAAAAACCAAATAATCTCAATGAATTTGGAATTGTCACTTAGTGTATGGCTCCTATTAGGATTAGTGATCAATATCTAACAAATGATCACCTTAAGACTAGTTCAAAGCTTAGTGAATCAATTTTATTGTTGGTAGTTGAACATGCATCTTCAATCCGTATAGTTTTTAAGATTCCCACCATCAACTTTAAGATAGATGTCTCTTATAGATATCTTGGACATTTAGATGTACCATCAATTACTACAATGGTCAGCTTTAATCACTGGCCCTTGATTTCTTGATATAAAATAAATGTTCATATGCAATCTCTTGTTAGTGTTATATGCCCTAAAAATTACTTGTGTTATTGATTTTAAGATATTTTGTATTGAATCATACTGTGTAATATGTACTATACATATTTATTAATGAAGAAATTGTTTCTTACTCCTATGGACAAGTTGCTTCCTTTTTTTAATTATACTAATGAATGATTATCTACTAATAATGTTTCACTTGGAACTGTTGTTGATAATAAATTTTATCATCCAAGAAACTATGACTTCTATCTTTGTGTATACATTGGAATATAAGAAAAGCTTGCCAGGTGGAAAACCTAAAAAGGCAAACCAAGTGGACCATGACCAAATTCTTGATAGTGATAGAAAGTTTGAAGGCTTTTTATAATTCAATTTAGGAGTTTTCTACCTAGGAGTACAATTTCTAATTATTAATCTCATACGAGATAGGAACATCGTGGTATATACAAATGAAAAAAATAACATTATTTGAGAGAAAGTGAACATTTTACCTCCATAGAGCAAACTTCTTGTTTTAGTTTGTGATTATATACTAGGTCTTTATTTTTGTTAAATAAAATCCAATTGTCATTTGCTTATTCATGAATAGAGTTCTCAAACGGACCGGTAGTCTGCAGGCTGGCCCGTTTAACCCACCATTTAGGTGGGTTAGGATAAAAAAAATTAGCTCGTTTAATTTATAGGCCGATTTGATCCGGTCTATTTAACCTCCGGGTTAAACGGGGCTAATCCATTTAATCCGCGGACTGACTCGTTTAACCCACCTAATTAAAAAAAATTAAATCTAATTTTTTTAACCTTTATATTTAGATAATGATTGATTATATTTGAATATTAATAATGATATTAGATTTATTATTTATTAATATTGAGTAATGTTGGATTAGGATATTTTGAGATTAGAGATCATGTGTTTAGACTTATAATTGTTGATTAAATTTTTATTTGACTTGTTAAAATTTTTATATGTTAAGTTATAATATAGTTAGTTTATATTGTATTTAGATTATAGACTTATTATTACTATTATTATATTGTATTTATTAGTAATTAATATATTTTTTATATATTTTTTTTAAATTTAAGAATTTTAAAGTCAATTCGCGAACTGGCTCATTTAGACTCGTTAACTCGTGGACCGAGTTAGGACCAACAAAATATTGACCTGCATAATAAATGGATTAGCTAGCTCAGCACATTTAAGGCTGGCCTGCAACGGATCAAGCTGATAGAGTCGGCTCGGTCCGGTTGACAGCTCTAATACTATTACTTATACTGGTTTTGTCTTTTACGTCATTTTGTAAAATATTTGCTAAACAATCACGCAAAAACAAATTCCTCTTAGGTTGTCGATATTATTCATATATTTAGAGTAGAAAGGGATGTTGAAACAGAACATTTTAAAAAGATAATAGTTCAAAATATGTTCTATCACTTGTAATATTTTAATCTAATTACAAGTATTTTATGATTGTGCAATTTATACAAGTGGCTCTAGTATAAGTAGTCTAACTCCTCATCTTTGAACTATATTTTTAAATTTGAGTCCAAAGTGCAAAATATAAAATCGATTTAATCCAAACTGTTCTATATATTTAGGCTTAAATTTAAAGTTTGAGCTATGTTTTTAAATTTAAACCAAAATCTCGAATCCCCAGACCAATTCAATCCAAACCGCTTTAAGTGGTTTAAATTGGATTGAATTATAACAAGATATTAATTTGATTGAATTACCTTAAATGTAATCTATAATATGTTGATTAGATTGAAATTTTAACCTAATCTGATCTATTCTACAAATGTCCACCCTTAGAGCTAGACATATGGGCAAAACTTGTCCATATATATTTGAAAATGAAAATGATATGTGTGTATGTATGTCGTCTATGGATTAACTTGAATTGTACACTTACTTAAGTGTACAAACTTTTCTTTTCTCAGTGAAGGCATGTTACATTGTTCAAATGCTCAATATATTATAAGTTACTGCTAGAGTTTTTCAACAACATATAACTCAACATTTTTTTTTCTTCTGAGAGAATTAAAAATTAACTCAATATTATCAATATTAATGAACTCAAAATTTTGCATTCCGTCATCAACACAATAAACACAAAACAAAACGCATCTAGAACATATATATTGTGAAAGCCATGCAACTTTGCGTATTGGTTGTTGTTGGATCAAAACGTTCTGCTAAGATGAGGAAGGAGCAAGTGGGCCAAAGAAAAGAGGAGTAACTGCTCCCCAATCCAAAATATCTTACTGTTTGACTCTTAACGGGCTAAGTTGATATTCGTTCACAACCATAATATTATATACAAATCAACTTATAGTAGGATAGTGGACACCTCTTTTTGGTATGATAATATTAAGATTTAAATCACGACAGACTTTTCTTCCTATTCTCTTGTATTTGGGGTAGATTGAGGTGAGATGGGAGTGTGTGAAATTAAAAAAATACAATCAAACCACTATATATTACAAATGTATCAAGATGACTTATTAACATAATATGACCACAAACATATGAATTTATAATATATGTTATAATTATTTAACATTAAGCACATATTCAGCTAATTTAATTATATACTATAAAAATAATTATATTATCCTTATATAATAATATCATCCACAATTCGTTTGTATAAAAAGATTATATCTCTAACATTATTATTTTTTACATCTGTTAATGTTCCACCACAACCTGCGCAAGAAAGGAAACACTACTCTGGATATGTAACCTGAGCTTTGAGCTCCTTTGCAATTTACCAGCAACCCAGAAAAATGAAGTAAAAGAAAAAACAAAAAAGACTTCAACAAGCAAAGAAGAAGAAAGAAAATTAAACCGAGAGAATGAGAAAGTTTCAAGAGGAAATTATTCTTCCGTGTATTAACCCACTTTCTGTTTTATCAGAAAAAATATATCAAGCATACATGAGTGCTAGCTTATACAACCCAACTCCAGCACAAAGAACCAAGAAGCAAGAACTGAATTCTTGATTCTTGCTAACTGATATTTGAAAAAATCTTTACAAAAGACCAGCATACCCCTGGGAAGATTTCAACTGGTTTACAAACTATCCTGCACTCATTTGTTGTTATTGGGTCAACCTTCATTAATCTCCACCTTGAGCCAAAAACAGCAAGCTTCCAATTTTCCTCTCTTTATTCAGCTACATACAACTACTAGCTAAAATGCCTTTTGTATTCAGCTCAACCATGGCAACTCCTTTAACACAAACAACAAACTGCCCTGAACTAAGCAGCCTTTCCCTCTAAGTTCATCTACTCACAACACCATCAGAACTTGTCTCCTGGAACCACTTTGGTTAAAGCATCAGCAACATTCTCTTTAGTGTGAATCTTCAACAACTTCACCACTCCTTTAGCTATTGTATCCCTTATAAAGTGCAAACGAACATCAATGTGCTTAGTCCTCTCATGATAAGCTTGAAGTTTAGCCAATTGAGTTGCACTTTGGTTGTCACAATATAACTCAACTGTTGACACTTCCAACTTCAACTCTTGTATCAACCCTTGTAACCAAACAGCTTCTTTCATGGCTTCTACAATAGCCATATATTCTGCCTCAGTGGTTGAAAGAGCCACTACTCATTGCAAAGTTACCCTCCAGCTGACCAAGCATCCTTTGTATTTAAACACAAAACCTGTCACAGACCTCCTCCTATCGAGATCAGCTGCACAATCAGCATCTACAAAGCCTGCCAGCAGCTCAGTTTTCTCAACTTGCTTTCCATACACCAGACAATAATTCAATCTTCCCTTCACATACCTAAGCAGCCATTTCACAGCCTTCCAATGTTCTACACCTGGATTCTCCATGAATCTGCTCACCACATTCACTCCAAATGCCAAATCAGGTCTTGTACAAATCATCCCATACATTAAACTTCCAACAGCATTGGTGTAAGGAATCTTTGCCATATGATCTTTATCACCATCTGTTCCTGGTTTTAGTTCCTTTAACAGCTTGAAATGTGCTGCCAAAGGGACTGATACTGATTAGCTTTTGCCATGTGATACCTCTGCACTAGCTTTCTGAGATAGCTCTCTTGAGACAACATGACAACTCCTGCTGCTTTGTTTCTGATCACATCAATACCCAGTATCCTTTTTGCTGCTCCCAAGTCTTTCATTTCAAATTTTGAGCTGAGCTTCTCCTTGAGTTCATGAATTCTGACCATGTTCTTGCTGGTAATCAGCATATCATCAACATAAATCAGAAGGTACACCATATCTCCAAGAGTTGATCCTTAATAATACACACAATTATCAAACTCACTCCTGACATAGCCTGCTTTCTTCATGAACTCATTAAACCTCAGATTCTATTGCCTTGGGGACTACTTCAATCCATACAAAGAATTCTTTAGCAAGAACACCTGTTTATCCAAGTCTCTCAGCAAAGCCTTCTGGTTGCCTCATCAGAAATTTCTCCTCAAGAGTTCCATGTAAGAAAGCTGTTCTTACATCTATCTGCTCCAGCTCCATAGCATGTGTTGCTACAACTGCCAACAGTAGTCGAATTGATACATGCCTCACCACAGGTGAGAACACTTCTACATAATCAATTCCTTCTCTTTGTGAGTATCCTTTGGCCACCAACCTTACTTTATACCTCAGCTTTCCACCTGCTTCTTCCTTTCTTTTGAAAATCCATTTACACTCAACTACTTTTCTGTTTCCAGGATTTTCAATTAACTCCCAGGTGTCATTCTTCCTTAGAGATTCCATCTCTTCTCCTATGGCCTCATACCACTGCCTTGCATCAGGTCTACTCATGGCTTCCGTCACTGTCAAAGGGTCATCATTTTCTAACTCCTTTGCTGCCATGAATGCATATGCCAACATGTCAGCATATCCCAATCTCTGAGGAGGTTTTATGACTCTCTTTTCCCTGTCTCTTATGAGTCTATAGTCCATTTCAGACCTCTCCTCATCATACCTTTGCTGTCTGGCATTTTCTAGTTGTGTGTCATGCTTGGGCTTCTCATCCTCATCTGGTTTGAACTCTACCTTCAGCTGTGTTTTATCATCATTGAGCTTTCCAGGACTTCCAGCACCTTCTGTGCTACTTGAACTCCTCTTAAGTCCTTCTTCCAAGAACTTAACATCTCTACTAATGATACACTTCCCACTTCTACCATCATGACACCATATCTTCCAACCTTTCACCCCTTCTAGATAGCCAATGAAGATGCCCTTTACTGCCCTTACCTCAAGTTTCCCTTGCCTCACATATGCATAAGTTGTGCTCCCATACACCTTTAGATTACTTAGTGAAGGGATTTCTCCTGTCCATACCTCTTTTAGTGACTTCATTCCCAGGTTTACTGAGTGATTTCTGTTCTTGAGATAAGTAGCAGTAACAACAGCTTCAGCCTAGAAGTTCTTTGACAATCCAGCACATAAGAGTATGCTTCTCACCTTCTCTAGCAAGGTTCTGTTCATCCTTTCAGCTATTCCATTCTGCTGAGGGGTGTAGGTGACTATCCTGTGCCTCCTGATGCCATTGTCACTGCAATATCTGTCAAATACCTTGTTGTAGAACTCTAATCCATTATCAGTCTTAGAGTCTTTACTTTCTGCTCCTTCAGGTTTTCTATATGCCTCTTCCACTCCTTGAACTTTTTCAGAACCTGATCTTTGGATTTAAGAACATAAACCCACACCTTTCTTGAGTATTCATCAATCAATGATAGGAAAAATTTGGCTCTACCTAAGGATACAGTTTGGGTAGGACCCCAGACATTTGCATGCACATATTCTAAAACTGAACTTGTCACATACTTTGCCTGGTCAAATTTTGCTCTATGGTGCTTTCCTAACACACAACATTCACAAAATTTCAACACACTTCCTACCCCCAACCCTAAAGAACCATTCTTTCTTAGTTCTAATAGGCCCTTCTCACCCAAATGCCCTAGTCTTTGATGCCATAGTATCAAACTATCATCTGTATTTTCAGAAACTGCATTCACATGTCCAGTTATCACCTCTTCATACATTACATACAGACCATCTCTCTTTTCTGCCTTCATGACAACTAGTGCCCCTTTATTCACTTTCAAGACACCATTTTGTGCCTTAAACATATATCCCACTCATTCTAATACCCCCAATGAGATTAAATTTCTCTTCAAGCTAGGAATGAATCTTACCTTCTGTAAATCTATGAGTGTTCCATCCCTAAGCTTCATCCTCATTGTCCCAATACCCTTGATCTCACAAGTTATATTATTACCTAACATAACTTTTTCAAAATCCCTAAGATTAATCATTGAGAAAGAGAACTTACTCGGGCACATGTGAAAGTTGCAACCTGAGTTCAGGATCCACTCCTCCTTGTCATATTTTCCTTCTGGTGCAACTATCAGCAAGAAGGCTTCCTGAAAGTTAGCTTCTGTCACCATTATTGTTTCTTGCCTTTTCACTTGATTCTTTCTAGCCTTTTACTGCCTTCTTTCTAAACAATCCTTCTTGAAATGTCCTTCTTTTCTGTAGTAGAAACATCTAAGGTTCTTGCCCTTGGACTTGGATTTAAATTCCTTCTTTCCTCTTCCTTCTTTTTTTTCAGATCTTCCTCTAACATTCAATCCTTCCCCTGCACTTTCATATTTCCCTTGGCTTCTTTTATTTAGCTTCTTGGCTCTGAGAGAATTCTTCACATCACTCATGGTGAGTGTTAATCTTCTATAGAGTAAGGTGTCAATGAAGTGCTCATAGGACTCCGGAAGTGAGGTCAAGACTATCAAGGCCTGATCCTCATCATCTACCTTCACATTTACTATCTCCAGGTCCATGAATAGCTTGTTAAACCTGTCCATATGCATTTCCACCGAGCTCTCTTCTTCCAAATACAGTGCATACATTTGCTTCTTAAGGTATAACCTTTTTGCATTAAACTTCTGTTGGTATCTGTCATCAAGTTTCTGCCATATCCTTTTGGCTATGGTCTCCTTGATGACCTCTCTCAACACTTTATCAGAAAGGGATAGAATGAGAGCACTTCTGGCCTTTCGTTGTATTTCTTCAAGCTCCTGTTCTATGTCCTCCTTTCCTTCAACCTTCATGTTTTCCTGTTCGAGTGCAACATCCAGGCCTTCATGCTCTAGAAATACCTTAATTTTCAATTTCCAGATGGAGAAATCATTCTCCCCTGTGAACTTGTCAATCGAAAAATTTATGGTCACCATTTCTTGATTCCTCAATGCTCCTTCCTTGTTGATGTGCTCTGATACCACTTGTTAATTTTACCACCACAACCTTCACAAGAAAGAAAACACTCTCCTGGATATATAACCCAAGCTTTGAGCTTTGCTACAACTTACCAACAACTTACTAGCAACTTAGAAATGAAGTAAAAGAAAGAATAGAAAAGACTTCAACAATCAGAGAAGAAGAAAGAAAATTAACACGAGAGAATGAGAAGGTTTTTCAAGAGGAAAGAATGCTTCCGTGTATTACCACACCTTTTTGTTTACATTAGAAATATATATATCTAGCATACATGAGTGCCAGCTCATACAAACCAGCTCCAGCACAAAGAAACCAAGAAACAAGAACTAAATTCTTGATTTTTGCTAACTAAAATTTGAAAAATCTTTACAAATGTCCAGCATACCCCTGGGAAGATTTCAGCTGGTTTACAAACTACCTTACACTCATTTGCTATTATTGGATCAATCCTTCATCAATGACCAAATCTATGATACTATAGATATTTAAGATTTGTTTTACTATAAATTTTTTTATTTATAATAGACTTAACTAAACCATTATTATTTAGTTTAAGGATGTATAAACCATTTGTATTTATCGCTTTACCAACTAACACATTTCTCAAATATATCAAACATTTATTTTTAATAAACTATACATTATAATCATTTTACATAATTCATAAATATACATAATATTTCTAATGGCCTTTGTAAAGTACAACATAGAATTCAACTATCAAAATATGTCCAATAAACAATTTAAGCTGGCAAGATCCTTTTACTTTTACAGTAACTGTTGCTCTATTAACCATTTTAAAAACAATATAGCCTCTTGACAATACTGAACTATTTGGTATTGTTTATAGAAAAACACATACATAAGATGTAACTATTGAATCTAATATCTAAAAATGATGATCAGAAATAATACTTATTTCAAAATTAATCATTTTATAGCTATACATTCCTCCTTCAGCTTTCTTAAGACTATCAAGGTATAAAAGGCAATTCCTCTTCCAATGTCCTTTTTTTCAAATGAAAACACTTTTCTTTGGCTTTTGCCTTCTCAACCTTGAAATTCTCATTATATAACTCTTATAGAGCAATGAGGATATCGTAAGCACTCGAAACATTTTTATGTTTAGTTTAGATCTCTCTATTTATTGAGGTTAGCATGTAGCCTCGAGTTCTTATATTATTCTCACTTCACTTTTTAAACACTTCATGCTCATCTTGTGAAGCATTCACATCTAACTTAAGTGGTAATGCTACCTCTAAGACATAGGTAATTTTTTTCAAATCAAGAATAATTCTTAGATTTCTAAACCAATCTTTAAAATTTGGCCCTATCAAAACATTATTATCTATGATTTGTAAGAGAACATTGTTTGCCATTTTTGTTTATTATTTTATCACAAATTAGAGAAATTGAAAAGACACAAAACAAGTATTTATTAGTGATCTATATTAATAAATCAAACAATTTGATTTATATAATTCAAACAATTTGAATTATAATTATTAAAGACTTTGAATGCAATATTAAAGGCTAATTATATTAAATCTCACTATTTAATTTAAATCTTACACTCTTTTAGTAAGGACTCAAAAGTTTTGTTGGACTTTTAAAAGTTGCGAAGAATCAACTTCTTATGAAAATCAATCAACCTCACACAGTAGAACCTTAGTCAATCAATTTCAATGAATAAGAAACAATTTCCTTTTATACCAACATGTAAGATTTAATTTATTTCCTTTACCTTAACTTTTGATACTTTACATAACAGAATATTGGTACCTTAAGTTAGTTAAATCCATTCCATTATGCTTTCTTAAGATGTTATTCTCATTTCATTATTAAATCATAGAAATCATGGTTAAAATGAAAATACTCATCTAAAAACTAGATAATATAATTCAATAATATAAAGATCATACCTCTCATATAATATAATCTTAGGATATTAAAATTTAGGATAAAGAATTCTTCGTTATCCCACTATAAGAGGTATAAATTTAATAATTTAATTAGAAAGTCATTAATATTTGTATGTAATTCATACATGTGTTAAACACATGTTATAGATGTAGAAACTATTAAACACATGGTTTTTAGAAAATGCATGTTTATATTAAACTATTTAATAATTTAGTAATATTGATTCATTGCATGAACAAATATTATCACTAATAAATATTCAATACATACATCATATATACATTTGTACACATTTATTCCATGTGTTTTTTTTGCATGTTTTAACAATTTTATAATTATGAACACACATATAATATTTACATATATTAAACAAGAAAATCATATTACTTGTTCAATCTCAATATTTTCATATGCTTGTGTCATTTGTTATTCTTATTATACAAGAATTTTTGAAACTTGTTCGAGTTGATTTTTCTTATCTTACAAGAATTGTTTGACTATTTGTTAAGACTTGGTCGAACAGAAATTACTTTGTTTGTTTGAGTTTATTAATTGGCCAAACTACGTTAACTAGTCAAACAAAGTCAACTAATAACTTGTCAAGTTAACTTTATATGTTTGACATGGTTAACTTGTCTAACCAATAAACTAGTAACAATTAATAAATTCATTTGACAAATAAAATTTGTCAAACTTTAATCCTAATGTTTTGATTTTAAATATATATGTGTGTGTGTGTGTGTGTTCATACATTTCCATATACATATACATACATCAAAGATGTGTTAATACATATATTCAAAAATACATTTTAAATCCGTACATATATATCAAACTATATATATATACCGCATACATATATATTAATGCATTCAATCAAATTAAATACATATCAATAACATTATACATTATATATGCATTTAATTACATTGAACACATATCTAATGCAATCATCATTGTATTAAACAAGTATAAACAATTATTCAAAACTTGAATAACCAAAATCATAATTTTGATTCAACAAACAACCTTGGCCAAATTGATGATGAAATTGGACACAAAACCATTTTGTTTAAACTTCAAATTTCAACCACCAAATATGTATATATATATACTAATCTCATTACATATACACATATCAAATTCATTAACAATTAATAAATTTCTATGATTAACAAATTAAACTATACATAACAAAGATGAAAAATAATTTTTCACCACTAACTCAACACGGCCAAAATCATTAGAACATGGATCCAAAATATTTTTCATTTGTTTTTCAATTTTTTTATCAAAAAAATCCATATTTGATCGCATCCCTTGTAATCAACAATCAAGCATTCAAGAACCCATTAAATCATGAAATCATATGCAAAAAAACTCAACCATAAAATCAAAAACTCACATTCATTCATTTAATCACTTTAGATCTAGATGGCAAAACATTTTCCCACTAAAAACCTTAATTGGCCAAGTTTGATATAGTTTTGCTGTTTTGATTCCAAGATCAAACAAAAGCAAATCAACACATTTGGCTTAATCCTAACATGCTCTAATATCATTTGAAGTATTCCTCAGCTAGTTAACATGCAAGAAGATTAAACATCTCATGCTTTCTTAAGCATATATCAATATATTATTTAGGAAGGTACTAGCCCTCTATAGATAATATTCTTCTCTTTCTTATATCTTCTTAAGAATATTGATGTGATCATAAAGGTTTATCGTGAGTTATTTGTGAATGTATTTCAAACTTTTTGGCTTTGAACTATTCAAAAGTTTGATGACTATGGACGACATCTAGTAATACGTCATAATTCTTAAATTAAGATGAAGAAATTCTTCATTAAATCTTATACTGATTGTATATACTATATGTTACACCCGGTCCAATACTTGTCAACTATATTATCTTTTTTAACCTAATTTTGGGTTCTCACGATTTTATTTTTGGAATGGGTTATCACGAGGACTTCCCAACAGGTAACCCATCCTGGTATTGCTCTCGCCCAAGCACGCTTAACGGCGTAGTTCTTGAAAATAAACTACCACCTATCCCAAAAGGTTTCGTTGATAACTTAGTTCCAACTCTATATATATAGTACAGTAACATTCTCTCCCATTCCGATGTGGGATTCGATTCATTGCTGTCCCCTGCCATCCTAGAAGCCTGTCAGAAGCTGCTTATTGCTCAGGCCCCTTCGCTCTGATGTCACTTCTCGCTCTCATCAGATCAGGATGTTACATGTCACGCCCTGAACCTAGTCGGCCACGTGGCAATCGCCGTGAATCCTAGAAATACATCCTATTACTTAGAATGCACCTCTAGAACCC
>JAVXUL010110066.1:0-18329 GCA_035590515.1 Trichilia minutiflora
CTGATTTATATAATAAATTTATTTTTTTCATAAAATTTGAATGGTTTATAATATTGTTATTATTGATATTTTAGTGAATGCAAGTGTTAAGCTGGATGACATTACTGAAAATATAATGAATTTGAATATCAGTAATACTCCATCTACAAAAAGTCGGAATCATTCGAGTGGCCCTTCATGATAGGTTTGATTAATTGTTAAAACTTTGTGTTTAAGTTTATTATTTTCTTCTTCTATATATATGTGTTTACTTTATAATTGTTTTGCAGATATGTCAATGCAATAAATGTTGATATTGGATTGCAATAAAGAATTGAGGTTGTAATTTTCTTTTTGGATAGTAATTGCAAAAGTAATGAATTATCTTGTTTACTTTTCTAAAGTTTAGTTTGTCATGTCTTACATGTGTGAATTGGTGTAGTTGATGCTGAATTTTGTTATATCTTTGTAAGTATTGTTTTCTATTTGATTCTTGAAAAATTGGAAAAAGAAATAGCATTGTCAGATTATGGATTGGTTCAAATTAAATTGAATATTTGCTTTAATTTAGTACTTAATTGCATGTAGTGTTAGATTTGTTTTGTCATTTTTGCTATAAGGTAAATTAAGATTATAACAAACTTTATAATTGTTTTGCAGATATGTCAATGTAACAAATGTTGATATTGGATTACAATGAGGAATTGAGGTTGTAATTTTCTTTTTGGATAATAATTGTCAAAGTAATGAATTACTATATTTACTAGTTAAGGAAAAAATGTAGTAGATATTAAGTATTAAATTTTTTTACGATGCTTTTACACAAGAGATTAGTAGTGTCCAGTAGCCTTTCATATGGGTTTGAACTCTTGATACTTTTCTAAAGTTTGGTTTGTCATGTCTTATATGTATGAATTAGTGTAGTTGATGCTAAATTTTGTTAAATCTTTGTGAATATTGTTTCTTATTTGATTCTTGAGAAACTGAAGAAGGAAATGACATTGTTAGATTATGGATTGATTTCAAATTAAATTGAATATGGATTGGTTTCAAATTAAATTGATTGTTTCTTATTCAATTATATGTAATGTTGGATATTTTTTTATAGATAAAGTAAATAGAGTGTTTACAGCTCAATTTAATTGAATATAGTGTTGGATTTTTTTTTAATTTTTCCTATAAGAAAAATTATGATTATAATATATTTTATATATTTTAATTTAATGTTAAATGAATTGAATCGAATTCGTGTCGTATTGTATCCAAATAAATCAATTGTATTTAATGGTGTGTAAATGTTAATTGTGTGGTAATCGTATTATTCACTTGATAAATGAATCGTATTCGAATTTCGAATTCTAACACGAATAATAAATTAATCGTATTCGTATTAATCTAATATATATATATATATACGACACGAATACGATTCGTTAACACGAATTGACACCCCTATCGATACTTTCCCTTGTAGACTACATGTCGATATAAGATAAGTTTTGGCTATAGTAGGATAGTTGATGAATTTGAAATAGGAAGAAGCTAAGAAGAAGGAGAGAAAATGGCCCTAAGTACTTACGTAACAAACTTACATGAAAAACATTGTAGATTTGAGAGTCAAGAGACAAAGCTAATTTATAAACTACTATATCAACCATCTCAAGAACCTAGTATGGTCCAAAAAAAAGAGAGAAAAGTTTTAAAGGAGTTGTGGAAGGATACTGAAGTTTGTCGGTAAGTCTATAACTATTTTGAATGATACCTCACAGTATACATAGTTTCCTACTTCGAATGAAACCTCATAATGATACCTTACAATAATGTTAGTTAGTCTGACACTTCATCTAATTGGGCTACTGAGAGATTTTGTTTGAGTCTCACAAAATTATGTCTTAACCATGCAAATATTCATCAATTTCTTAAATTTGTGAGGTTTCTAGAATGTAAGTCAACAAACTTGGGGGCGGAACACCGTAAACTACTTCAATTGGTGTATGCTTAGTGGAAGTGTTATAACTAAATTCGACCTAGAGAATCCATTTGAACCACCTTCGAGGCTGATAACTAGTGAAGCAACGTAGATACTACTCGAGTGTACAATTGACTACCTTGATTTCATCAATGATCTATGGGTTATAACTGGAACTCATATATAGTTTGGTACCGTGTAACTGGAATAATGTGTGCCAAAAAGTAATGAGAAACACTTTATTATGGTTGCTAACGATGGAAGTTGAAACTCCATGCAAGCATACAATGTTGGTAACAAAAGCCTTGGCTACAACTACAATAGAGTATGGTTGCTTTAAGGCAACAAAGTGTGCATAATCGATCAACAACCACATGCAAAGATGGTAGCCTTTCAATAAAATTCATGAACAAATTAGTCCAGATCTAAGTGGGTTTTGGTAGTGGCTGAAAGAATCTTGTTAGTCTCATGCAATTTATTTTGAACCGTTAGCAAATCTCACACTGTTGGAGGAACTCTTTTATTGATTAGGATATCTCTAACCAAACAAAGTTTTGCTCGATGTGAAAGAGTGTTTTATGATATCAAAAGGACCACCAGTTGATGACAAGTGATTTTGTAAATGGCTAAATATATTTTGAAATTTGTTTTATATGATTTTTTAAATGATTTTGAAAAGTGTCCCAGTAGATTTAATGAGTCGAGTCTTGGATCATGCATCACCACCAATTAGTGTATATAGAAGTATATACGGGAATTGAATCTTAACATTCTTTTTGTAGCATAAAATATCATTAAGATCCGGAAAGGAAAAGGGGTAGGTCCTGGAGAGAAATAGTTTTCGAGGAGGAAGAACAAGATGAATCATCTTTTGTACTTTAATCTACGCCTGAGCAAACTCATATACCACCCCCACCTCAATATCCACTTCCAAGATCGGGGATGCCACCTCATATGACACTAGAAGCATGAATGATATATATGACATATAATGCTCAAACCTTTGCTCAGACACAAGACCAGCACCATACCCCTACCCATATCCATACCTGTATCTAGGAACTACTACAACTCCAACAGCAACTGAGCTGTTAAGATTAGTTCTGAAGATTTCTAAGCTAATTAAACAAGTTAGACAACTGGGGAGTGTGCAATTGGGGAGTGTGCCATTTAACGGCTCTGCAGATGTTATAGAAGCAAGTAGGTGATTTAAAAAATTAGAATTCTTTTTTAAAGATATGGAATTGGAAGATAAGTTTAAGTTAAAATTGGCTACCTGATTACTAGAAGACACTTAGTGGGCTAATGTGTAAGCTAGATTGATGTCGTCATTGTCCTAGAATGACTTTGCTCGAGAATTTAAAGATCGGTATCATACCCCATTCTACTATAACCAGAAGAAACAAGAATTTTTGATATTGAAGTAGATGAAAAAAAATAGTAATTGAGTATAAAACCCAATTAAGAGAATTATTTGAATTCATCACTGAGTTTACAAATAAAGAAAGCCTATGTGCTAAGTTTGAGGAAGGATTGAATTTTGAAATTAGAGAGAAAATGGTATGAATGGGTAATCAAGGTTGTAAGAAAATGATCCAAACAGCTTTAAGAGTTAAAAAGTTAGTAGTAGAAAGAAAATCTCGAGGAGTATTCCAAAAGAGAAAAGACCTTAACATTCAAGTGGGATCGTCATTTAAGAAAGGCCATAGCAGTGACTCATCAAGTAGCAGCCCTTCTAGTAACCTTTCTTTCTCTCCACAAGATCCTAAGTCGTCTAGGTTGTGCATATCAACTCTGAGGTCAGTACAGGATTTTAATCAGGGTCAAACAATAAATCGGTGTAGAAATTGTGAAAGATATCATAGTGACATCTGTTGGTTTTCTCCTGTATGTTATCATTGTAGACAGTCAGGTCATGTTATAAATTATTGTCTTAACTTAGTCAGAATGGAGACAGGTAGTTTTCCTACATCAAGCTCATACCCTACTAACTTACAACAACCATCAATAACACGAAAACGACTCTAATTAACTAGAAATTCAGAGTAGGCAGTTCTTCTATGATACAATAGAGTACCCATAGGACTTAAGGTCGATGTCAAGTGTGTACAAGGATGTTCGCTTTGAATTAGGAACAGACCCAAATTGATCTTGATGCAAAAATAGGTAGTTATACTTTCTTTAATATTTCATATGGGTACCGTAGGAAATATCATTCCTAAACATGCAACATGATTTGCTTAGCGAATTATATTAAATTTCAAGGACGAAATTCTTTTAAGAGGGTAAGTTATAATACCTTACATTTCTACAATAAAGATATTTTTATTATTTAATAAAACATATGTCCGAGTTATAAGGATCAATAGTATTTTGAGGTTCGATATGAGAAATTAATGTCGGGAATTAAACAGAGTTTGTCTATAATAGAAAATTTGAGATAGGGAGCATTTAATCAAACAAACCCTTGAATTCCTTCAAGTTCGGTCAAAAGAATAAGACAATTCGTTCAATCGAACCAAAGGCCTCAAAATTTTCAGGGAGTCAGAAAATTCTCAATAGAACGAATGGTCCAATTCATTTGAACGAATAAGCGATCAAAATTTTTTTAAAGACTCATAAAATCCTCGCAAAATCCTCGATCGAATAAAGAGTTCGATTCATTTAAACGAACTCCAATTTGATTGGACGAACTGGTTGATTTGTTCGATCGAATCATCCAAAAATTAAGTGAAATGACTATTTTTGCCCCTTCTATAAATTTCTTCTCTTTTATAATCCAAGGATATTTTAGTAATTTTACACCTATACTCATATTTATAATGAGAAATAGAGGGTTGTTCTTCTCTTTTCTCTTCTTCTCTTTCGTTTCTCTCTTCTCTCTCTCAACAAATTTCTTTCTCTTTGATTTTTTGTATTCCAAACGACGATTTCACATCAAAATTTATCATTTCTCCATCTTCTTTACCTTTTAGCAATCTCGTTTCATTGAACGTAGCCAAGAACATAAAGGAGAGAAATTAGGGTTTGGAGTTTAATCCAAGTTTTCAAGCGATCGATGCTACATTCCATGACTATAGGCTCCTATCAACCTTTCAATAAGCACATTATATTCATTTAAGCTTTATAATTACGATTAGAGTAATTTTATAATTTTAATTAATGTTCATCCGTAAATGATTCGGCTTGTATATCACGAATCTTTGAATTATAATATGTTAATTAGGACGTAAAATATGATTAGGTGGTCAAAAAACTCGAATTTGGAGAATTGTACTTCATAGTGATAATAGTATATGGTTATTGTGTTATTCGAATTCGTTATTCGTTGATCGATTCTAATAAATTTGGTTATATCATGTTAGTTAAGAAGAATGAAAAACGAAATTGTCGTAAATGGTTATGTAACGGCTATAGGATACCCATATTTGAACCCGTTTATATACTTATAACTCGCTTTCTTGAATTCGATTATTAATGAGACTGTCAAAATATGTGTGTTTAGGCATTGGTCACGAAAATAAGAAACGTGATCCAAACGAGGAGCTCTAGGGAGTATGTACACGTGAGTGGACCTTTTTACATTTTTATTGCCTTTATCGTATTTTCTAATACTCTAAAATATTTATAAGTGTTTTGTATAAATTAAATTTATTATGTTTAATGCTTTTGTTTCTTATATCTGATGCTTTGCCCTATAAGTTAATCCTTCCATGATTTGTGATAAAATGCTTTGTATAAACGAATGAGTTGAATGTCATTATGTATAATTTTCTAAATGATTTAATTTGTTTATAATTCATTGATGACTATTGTGATCTTTGCGAATTGTATGGATTCATGTATGCATATTGGTCATAACGATCATAAAGGTTGAAATTATTTATTGTAGCTATAGAAAAGTAGCCAAATATAGACTTAAGTAGAGGCCATTTAGGTGAGAATGGTATAAAATAATCTAGTACGGACCTAGGTAGAGGTTGTTTAGGTGAGTGATGTTTAGGAAAGCCTGGGTGAGTAAGTGTCAAATGGAATAGATGATTGTCCATCTGGGGACCCGATGTAAAGTAGCCTAAGGTTGGACCTCAAGAAAGCCAACTAGGTGAGTGTGTGCGAGATATCTGCTTATCTGAAACTGTGTATTCATAG
This sequence comes from Trichilia minutiflora, assembly GCA_035590515.1. Lineage (NCBI taxonomy): Eukaryota > Viridiplantae > Streptophyta > Magnoliopsida > Sapindales > Meliaceae > Trichilia > Trichilia minutiflora. The sequence continues at coordinate 6,098 of JAVXUL010110066.1, forward strand.
AGAACAATCACAAGTATCACTATCACCACATGACTATATCGACTGATTTTCAAATTAAATCATGCATTCTATTACTATATAGCATTCTAAATTCAGTTTTTACAAAACATCATTGTTTTCATCAACAGGGTTGTGCATGATCATCATAACTACTGGGAAGGTGGCTATGCCAAATGGCTTTCTCATTATTTGTAAGTTGTGTTTAGAAAATGAAAAGATGTTTTTTTTTATATAATTATTGATTTTCTGTTGAAAGTATTATTTAGATAAAGATTATATTTTTATTTTTATTTATATATACATTTCCTCACTAAGTATATACAATAGTATGCTCACTTTTTTTTCTCACTCACAGACAAGTTTAGAGCGAGCGTAGCCGATATACTCGAAGAGTGATGATAATATTCAAAGTCTATATACTCGAAGAGTGATGATAATAAAATTACTCAACTCACATTTAATACATTTAAGTCCACTGGGAGTGTCTTATGATATTCATGGTTTTTCTTTGATTTCAAGAATATGAAATTTTGATAAAATTTTTAATATTGATCTTTATAATAGAGTAATTTTATTATTTTGAAATTTGTACACCTTTGTAAGTGATGAGTATGATACTTTTGAAATGATGATATATAATTTAATTTATAATGAATTTGAAGTATGATTAGAAGTGTTTGAGATTGTTATGATGATATATAGTTTGGGAGATTAAAGGAAAACTTTTGGAAGTGTTTTGCTTGTTTTATAATAATAGCCTTACAAATTTTTAGTAAGCGTTCTGGACCTAAAGAATACTTATTAAGAATGATGATTGTCACGTGTAAACCCAACGGTCAGGGGTATAACACTTGAGAATCAAATTAAGGTGATATTGGATGTCTTGAAGTGGTGGTAGTTTTTCTGGTAACTTTTTAAGTAGAATATTTTGAAATTCATTTAGAATGGTACTAATCTCATCCACGTCGTGCGTCTCTCTAATATTCTTTTTCAATGCCTGGCAAGTGTGAAATGCTTCAACACTAATACTCACTTAGGCTCTCCTTGCAAACTTGACACCTCTATATAACCAATATTTGTAGACACCCCCACTACTCGCAATACTGAATATTCACTTGCTTATGCCATAGTCCTCCGAGCAACAAATCATTTATATCTGGTTATCAAAAACATAACAATGAACCTCATCTACATAATTTTCAATTGAAAATCTCATTGAACATGTGTTTTCATGAACAATATAATTCCTCTATAAAAACTCGTATACTCTATGATAGATTTAATTTCATTCTTTATCATCAGCCAATAATGCATATCAGCAATCCTATTTCTAATATTAAAAAAGATTATTTATTGATACTCATCAGATCTTTTTGTCAAAGCAACCCTTCAAATGATAGGTTGTGGTCTAAAACGTCATGCTTAACATTATCGATGCTTCACATTGCCGGCATCAGTAGGTCCAAAAGACAACAAACTTTTTGTGCCCCTTTAAGATGCGTGAAGATAATGATATGTCTCCATGAAATCTACATTCCTTTATTTATGTGATGGTTGTTTTCAATCATCATCATCACTATCTGCCATTGTCCTAGTCGACAATGAGACTCTAATACCAAACTAACGTAATGAAAACGTGTTTAAAATAAAAAATTGATCAAACTTGGAATCCTAAAAAAAAACTAAAAGCCCTAGAATTTGGGGAAAAAAACTCAGATTAATGAAGCAAAAGTTTAAAGTTATAAACTCTAATATTTGAGTATTTGAGTCCTTTTTATACTAATAAAGTATGGTTAAAAGTTAATTACAAAATTTTTCTTAAAGTTTAAATTTAAATAACATAAAAATTAAAATACAGAAGAGCAAAAACATAAAATAAGTCGAGTAATTCATTCGAATAAATTTAAATAAATTTAAAGGACTTTTCTAAAAGATTTATCTTTTCGCATCCATTTAAACGAATATCCTAATTAATTCGAACAAAAATTTTTAAACTTGCTAGAATGTTTAGTTCCCAAATTCATTCCAAGGAAAATTCGTTCGAACCAATTATAAAATTTGTTTGAATGAATTTTCTGCTCTTTGCTAACAATTATATTCCTACCATGAAATGACTCAACGTCGTCTTTGTTCGTAAGGCTTTGTTTATAATTACTAGAAGAGAGAGAAGGCCAAGAAGAAATTTAGAATAAGATCAGGAAATTCAGGGGCCAGGATCTCACAAATAGAACAAACAGCTCAAATTTTGTGCTAACAACACAACAAACAAATGATAACTGAACCAAGCCAATGAGAAAGAAATTTAACTGCTTTACTTCCCCTGAAAGATTTATAAGAAATTCACATTTCAAGCTATGTTACAAAAGAATTCCAGCTACCCCATTCAGAATTCCAACCACCAAATCGGAAATCTGAAGGTTCAAAATTATTTGTATAGCCCATTTAGGTCAGGATTCACATTTCAAGGAATAATACAAATGAATTTCCAGCTAGCCCATTTAGAATTCCAACCCTAAGATTCAAAAGAATTCTAAAGGTTCAAAGTAATTTGTATATATGGCTAAAGGACCTAAAAATTCTAACAACTTGAATTTTCAGGAAAAACACACACACACAATTCTTATGAAAGTCAACTTAAAAGGCACGCTAAGAAGAAATTTAGGAACAAGATCAGGAAATTCAGTGAACCGAAAGCTCTACAGATACGTCAACAGCTCCAATTCTGTGTTAACACTACCTCTGACAGGATATGATTTAGAAGAAAAACAATCGCAACTATACTTACCCACGAAGAAGAAATGTAAATAATTCATAAAATTCACATTCGAAAACAAGAACACCAACTTTAAAAGAATCCAAACGTAAAATTTTACAACTAACCTTGAAGATCAAACCATTACAAAAGAATGAAGGAAGGAACAAGCAATCCTATTTGCGCTAGGGTTCGCTTCTCTCCTTCTGCGTTTATGGTCACCACTCTCTTTCTCTCTCTTTTGCTTACAAAATTTCTCTGTTTCCTGTTTCCTGTTTTGATGATTATTGATCAGGTAAATCAGAAAATCGCTTTGTTTAATTGCTTTTTGAAGGAGGGATGAGGTGGAAGCTCAAACCGTCTAATTTTTCATATTAAAATAATGACCGTTGGATGGTTGTAGGATCTAACAGCTGATATCTCACTTTAAGATTTCGAATTTTCTAGCCGTTAAAGCGGATGTAAATACATTTATTTTTTGTTATAATTTAATTTTAAATATCAATAATTTTTATTTTTTAACAAATGAATTATTAATTAGTATTTTGACTACTTGTGTAATATAATATTTAGCTCCTTCTCACATCTATTTATAGATTAAAATTACAATAAATTATTTTTAAACATATTTATATTTAATTGAATATTCAAGCTTTGCAAATTCATTGAATAAATAGGAGGATAAAAAATTATTTTTTTTACCTGAGATGTGATGTGTGAGTTAAAAATTGAATTGTAATAATTAATTTTAACTTACAATATGTTAAAAAACTTTGTAAATCTAATCAACAATATATACAATTTTTTTTATGTAAATTATCTGTAAAAATTAATTTGATATTATTGTATTATTATCACATAATTTATATCTTAAGAAGAGTATATGAAATATTAATGCAAGTAAGAAAAAAAATATGACAACAATATAATAATATCACACCAATTTGTTAAATATAATTTGTATTTAGTTAATCTTACCGCATTTAATTAATAATAAGAGTAAGTTCTTTAAAATCATATATAAAACTAAGACTTGATTTTATATGAAAATTTGTATAAGAGATTTCTTGCATCTTGTAGGAATTAAATTTGAAATGCTAACAATAATTATGTAAAAATAATAAGAGAAATATAAATTTTTTATAAATTATTATATTCAAATTAATATAATATAATATTATTTATTTTTATTAATAACTTTATTTATTTGTTGGTGGTTATTGGTTGAATCAGTAAACTTCTCCTATTGGTAGTAAGAGATTGAGGTTCAATTCTCAACTCTCATCAATTTATTTTGTTATTTTCTTTCCTATAATATTTAAAAACAATATATTTTTTTTCAAAGAAAATACCATCCCAATTGTGCAAAGATCAAAGAAAACTAAAATTTTGTATTATTGGAAGAATTGAAATTCCCAATTATTATTCAATAAAATAACTCAGAAAATTCTAAATCATGCTTATTCATATCAATCTAGCTATTAATTCATTCATTAATTCTACTGGTTAATTAACTAACCACTCTGGCATTCTGGGTGTTTTTGAGCACTTGCCTTCTGGGAGCAATAGTCATATACCAAATACTTTTTCCTCACATTCTGATATGCACTCTCTTGATCTGCATTCAATCCCCAAAAATTCTTACTGTTCCACCAATATCTTGTAGAATTACAATCTCCACCACTGTAATCTTTTAACACACAGCCATCAACATGGAATTCTTGGTAATGAGATTGAAATGGTTGTTGACTCCAATCAATTTTCTTTCCATCAGTCCCCCACCCTTCAGATTTCCATATACTTGCAATGATCTGCATGGGCTGTGTTGGGTAATCAATTCCTTTCTTTACGTTGTTCTTGAACACTCTTATGGGAATATTGTCCACAAAAAACCTGAGAAAAAAGAATCCTGAGAAAATTTAATGCATGTATGATGGACAAAAATATTAAGTGGCAGTTTTTGAGAGCTGGATTGAAAGATTTGCAATAGTTTAAACGAGTAATCTTTTTTAAAGTCTTCTCGTATTTGACTCTGAATAAGTAAGAATATGTATATTTGAGCTCTGCCCAGCGACTTACCTTATTAAGGAGGGTATTGTTCGTATTTATTGTGTTTCTGCTTAATTTTGAAGACATGTGCGAAAGAGAGATTTGAATCCTTACACTATTTGGAATGGATTCCAGAGGATTTTGTAAGAGTGAAAATCTTTTGTGGGATCAAACCAAAGATGAATTTGTTGCTCTCTACCACCTTTACCATAAGTGAACACATTTGTTTGCAATTTATATTCTGGTCCACTCAAGAACTCAATATCTATCTCATCATGATGGCTGGAACGTGAAGCTAACTGCCAAAAAAGAAAAAAAAAAGTACATATATATCAAGAAGAAGAAGAAGCAATTTGGTATGATTCATATCATCACTGATGAAGAGAGAAACAAATTTATTATCTCACATAGAAGGTTGTCACAATTCCTGTTGAATTCTTATCTGGTAGCTTCATTCTGATATGGAAAAACCCAGATCCATATCTCAGCTTCGACTCGAATCCGGCACCTAAAAATGCAGATTAAAGAAGTAGATTTAGACCTGACTAATGTTCATGATCCATGCAAAAGAATTATGTATTCTTGGTAACATTTACCAGATTTTTGGTCCAAGGAAAGCTGAATTTCTCTATCTTGGTTCAGAAGCAAGGCATGATCATGTCCCCAACTGACATAGTAGTTGTCATTAAAGCTCGTCTGATCGACTCTGCAATTTGTTTGCAATGGTGAAACAAGAAGAAGAAGAAGAGGAAAAAGAAAGGTAGAGAGGATTGAAATGCTTGAATCCATTGAGAAAACAACAGGAAATGGTATGACTAAACGAAGATAACTGTATAGTATTTATACGTATGTGTTGCCGAGATACATGCACTGTGTTTTTAAAGATGTTTAATGGTGAGTTAAGAATACTATTAAGGAAATTATTAAACATATTGGTGTTGTGGAGTTATGATTCGAGCGTTAACGGTGGTTAATTAAGATAATTAATTGGGTTAGGAGTTGAATTGATGAAGTTGGTGATTAATTAGTGACAAAGTAAATCTTGTTTTCCTATTCATCTTCAAAAATGGTAAAAGTTATTTTCAGTTTTGAACGATCGAACCATTAAACATGCATTCGGGATTTTTAGTTTTTGAAACATTAATTGAGTTCAAGTATAAAACATTAAGCTAATTATAATATAATATAATTTAATATTTATTGTGCAAATGGTATATTCTATTTCCTATGAAAGTTTTAAATAAATGATTAAATATTTTATTAAATAAATATTAATTTTTATTAATGCATAAAATCTCTAATAATTTTTATACATCCAATCATAATTCTTTCGACAATTATAATATAGTGATTAAAAATTAATAGTATAATGATTAAAAGGCTTTTTTTGTGACTAAAGTTTTATTTTTGTCAAATTTTCTGCATATCATTTTGTTTTAAAATCAAGTTAAAAGGCAATATTTTTGTGGGAGATAATTGGTTTTTATATACTATTGGGTAGTTAACCTTAGACACTTTTGAGATCACCCCCCATGTATTAGTCACGTCCTCTCCACCCCAAAAATTTAAAAAATAGTTTAAATAGTAATAATAATAATCATAAATCTATCAAATTAACATAAATTCAAACAAAAAATATAGATAATAATTAAATAATTTATAAAAATTCAATATGACCATGATTGTTTATATTTTTATAATAATTAAAAATTATAATAATTACAGAAAATTAAATATAATCACATACATATCTTTTACAAAAGAAATTCATAATTTTAATGTATTAATTTTTATTAATTAATCACACGTTCATTCATTAACAATAAATTTTATTAATAAACTATAAAAAAATCATGCTTATATTGTATTTCTTCTTTTCTTAATTAATACATTATAAAAAAGAAAGAAATTAATTAATATTTAATATATTAATTTGAAGTAGACATACATTCAAATTATATTCACAATTAAAATTGTGAATAATTTCTTTCTTTTCCATAATGCATTAATTTCTTTGTTCTTTATAATATTATATTATAATTTATTAATTTTTTTATAATACATCGTCAATTTCATTTTTTGAAATGATGTCTATAATTACTTAAAATTTTATTATTATGATTATTATTATAAACAATAATGCTCATATAGAATTTTTACAAATAATTTAATTTTATCTTTGTATTTTTTATTTAAATTTATGGTTATTAAATCAATTTATGATTATTAATATTTAATTTTTTTTAAACTAACATTTTTTAATATAATATTTAATCATTCATTTGATATTTTTATATAGGATATGTAATATTATTTGCATAATAAATACTAAAAATATAATTAATCGAGTGGTTTACGCTTGAACCCTTTTCATTTGTTTGACGATTTAGGTTTAAATTTTTTTAAAATTTAAGAGAACTTTTTTAATTAAACTAGTTTAATTTAATTTAAACAGAATCAGACCGAATTTTATCTTAAACTTAATTATAATTTGGTTCATTTGAAGAGTAAATGAGTTAAATTTAATAAAATATTAACTTTAACAAAAAAATGTTCCCTCTTTTTCTTTCTTTTTTTTCATCTAAACATGTTCTCTATGTAGGGTAAATTTGAGATTGTCATACCTTTTTAAAAATTCTACTTTTGCTGTGCTATTGAAAAATATATTTAATTTTAATAATAAGATTATACAAGTAATTCAACCTAATTATGTCTCATGTCAAATATAACACAATAATATATATCATCCAATTTTATCATATTCTATTCTATTTTTTATTTAATATTCATTAAATTTTAATAATATTATTTTCTAATTTGTAAGGAAATTTATTTTTGGGGGTTGTCAATTGGAGTTTTTATTGTTTATATGAAAATATATGTAAAAAAAATATTTATGATATAATTACTTCTCAAAATTAGGTTTTAAAAAATATTTCCTTCCTTTCTTTTCAAAATCTGTTATAGAATCACTGATTTTATTAAAAAGAATTTAAAGAGAAGAAATTTCTAAACACCTCAAATAATTTTTGATTGTTTAAAATCACTTTCGGTCATTTTAACAACAATCTCAAATTCAAATAAGGCTTTAAAAATTTAAAATAATTTATAAATATCAGAAGTGTCTCAAAAATACTTTCACTTTTTTTACATTTTTTAAAACTAATATTACATAAATATTTTATTTGAGTTTTGCTTTGTTTTTGTTATCATTATAAATTTTTAACACTAGTTTTTTTTTACACCATTTTAAAATGGGTTACAAAAAAAGTTTGAAATATAGAATAATTTTGAAAACATATAAAATATAATAAATGAATTATTAAATACTTATTTATTATTTTTTATTATTATAGTAAATGACGATACTTTATTTTTTTTGTGTCAACCTCCGGTTCGTGGGTCTCATATATGACAATTGTTACAAACTTCCAATACGTATCTGATCACCTCTGAATACATACGAGAGCCTGTAAGGTCTCTAATAAACTCATTTTCAAAGAAAACATTTAAAACACTTTTAATAATTTCTTCCAAATTATCTAAACTTCGTAAAGTTTTTCAAATCATTCTCAATCACTTCAAATGTATTTAAATCAATTTATAATCCATAAAATAAATCATTAAAAATATAAATATACATATCTCAAAAGAATAATAACAACAATAGGTTTTCTAATCGTTTACAAAGGATGTTTATAAAGCTCAAAATATCAATATACAAATGTCAAAAGTTTAGATAACAACAATGGATCTAGACTAAAATAGGTGTGAATCAAATTAGAAATATACATGCTCCCTCTTAAATTGAGAGTATCACCACCACACGAAGTAGCTATACCAGCTTGATACTTGCTTTCCTTGAGACTGAAAAGTGAGAGGGGGTGAGTATACAGAAGTATATTTCGTGAGTGAAATAAAATATTATAACTAATAATACTTCTTAATATAAAAATTTATAAAATCAAATATATTTGTAAATATAATATAAAGATTCGAAAATTATTTTAAAAATGATTTCATCTAAAATATTTGATTAAATTAGAAAACATGAACAAGTATAAAGTCATTGGACTGACCAGCCTTCCCAGCGCTTACCTTGGCCCTAGACAACCTCGAGATCGTCAATGAATTTTTCATGCAGATGAAAATAATGAGATTTATGAAATTTTAATTTAAAATGTTATGAATAAAAAATAATGCAAGATTTAGAAAAATAGTTCATCATTGACGTTGGTCTTGAATAGTCATAGGATGATATCTATGATTATTTTCAACGAGATTCATAGGTGATCATATCAGAATCTCATAATCTCATCAACATCACACCTTATATTATCTCCTACCTGTAGACTTCCCCTCACCTAAGCGGTCTCTCTCTAAATATGTATGTATGTATGTATGTATGTAATACATTTCATAAAATTCATAATAATCAACAATTAATCATATTTTCACCATATCATAAAAAGTAATACAAAATGAAAATCTATTCATCATTGGCCTCCGGCCAGTACATATATAAACACATCTCATTACATATCATATGTACATAAATAAACTTAAGAATATTTAAAAATATTTTAAAGTGATAAAATCATAAAAATGTTCACTCATTTTTTAGGAAGGATGTACATTCTCTAATTTTTTTTGTTCCTCGATACCTCGCACAAATTTTTCATTTGCGTATCGTCACCTAATTATACATGTTCCAAAAACTATATTAATACATATTTCTAAAGCATGAATGTGACTTAAATGTGTGTAATGTATTCTAATCTGGGTTTTTAAAATTAACTTATACATAACCGGATGAAATTTCTATTTCTTGATCGATTACTTATTTCCTAATGTTTCAAATTCAAATTATAGTCTAATTAATATATTTTAATCTGTGTTAACAAAATCAACAAATGTATCCTAAATTTTCATTGGAACAGTACCTGGTGCACTATCCTATTTTACCTACATTCTTCTAAACTTTGAGTTTTAACTACCTAACTGCTTACCCAACTATTCTATAGTCTAAATAATGTATTAAAACCTAAATATTTGTGATTAAAGCTAACTTAAATGAGCGGATGAGTATTAATATCTAAATTTCAAAAATCGCTCAAATGCGAAAAATAAAAACTTAAAATGGGTTAGAAATATCATCATTTACCTTATAGTACTTTTAGAATGCTTTGATTTTCGGTTAGACCTTAGAAATCCCCAATTGGGCCCGAAACCCTAACTCTATTTCCGTGCGATTTTTGTGCTTCTTTTGATAAATTGAAATCTATAAGAAGTTTAGAATTGAAAATGTATTAACAAATTGGAGAGAAATTGAAGAAATTGCAAAGATGGTGGGATGGGTTTTCACGAATAGAAAGGAAGTTGTAGGAGAAGAAGAGGAGGAAGAGAAGAAGAAGAGAAAAATGGTGGGGGTAAGGGTTTGGGCCCATATTTATAATAATAGATGAAATTATCATTTTGCCTTTTAAAATTATAAAGAAAAATATTTTAGATGAGGTTAAAAGAATCATTTTGTAAAAATTTTTACTCATTTGATCGAACGAATCACAGGGTTCATTCGAATGAATTGATAAATTTAACTGAACGAACTATGATTTGTTCTAACGAATCTTTTGACGCCTTATAAATCAAAGAGCTTTCACTTTTATCATTTGAACGAACTATAATTTGTCTGAACGAATCGATAAATTCGATTAAATGAACTATGATTCGTTCAAACAAATTTTTCGATATCAAAAGTAAGAGAACCTTAAGTTTTATTGTTCGAACAAATTGATGGATTCAATCGAATGAAGGATGATCCATTCGAATGAATCAAGGCTAATTTTTTATCTAGTGAGCACCTTATAATTTCGTTCGAATGAATTAACTTTTTCATTTGAACGAATCGTGAAATTTATATGTTTTTACTTAAATTTTTATTCAAATTAAAAAATATGATTGAGGCTCCATTTAAAATAAAATTAACTTTTAATTATATTGAAATCCTTATATTTATGATTTTAGAATTCGATCTTAACTAAATTAATCCTCAATATAATTATGGAGCTGCAATGATATATCAATTATTTATAAAATAGGCATAATTATATGTATAATAAAAATAAAAAATTACTATATTATTCTTAAAATTTAAATACAAGGTTTACATTGTGAGATCAATACAATACAGAGAGGATGAAATTTGTAAAATTTAATTTAATTATCATTGATTCATATTACATATCTAAAACTCTCTTTTCATTATCTAATATTTATATTTATCAACACCAATCAAAGTTCAATTGATAACTATAATTTTTATTTTATAATAATTATGACTTTTTTACAATATTATCAATAACTTATTATAAACTTTAAAAAATAAATTAATAATATATTATTATTTTTTTAAAAACTATAAGGTCTTGGTGTTATTTTACTCTTTTAAGGTTTCTTTTTAATTTGCTGGAATAAAAAATAATTCACAATGATTCCCATCACAATAGAAGGTCAATTTCGTCATAAAAGAAAATATCAGTCTTACAATTTTGACAAGAACAAACGAAGCAGAAACCCAAAAGTATTCACAATTCACAAATAATCATCAGGTCTGAAGACTATTGGGATTTAACCAAAAATAGCCAAACAGTAAAACTAGAATTCAAAAATATCAACAGTAATAATTTTCAATCAAAAATAGCCATCTTTATCATTTCATGACGAAAATACCCCTGAAATCAAAAATAAAATTACCAAACTACCCTTAGTTTCACTTTTTCACCTAACCCTAAAAATTTCTTCATTTCAACCGAACCCAACATTCCCACCTCCCTAACATCCTCTCCTCCTGCGGCCACACACAAATTTACCTTTAAATTCAAAAACCCATCAAGGTTTCACATCACAAATTTGAAGATCTTGTATATTATCTCATCAAGATATATGTAATTTAATTTTTTTGTTATTTTTACATTGTGTAAGAAATTTTTTTACTGTAAAATATTCAAAAATAAAAGAAATTGGGTGAAATTTGGTGGAGAAAGCACGATGGTTCGGTCCAGCCCGCTCTGGACCGAGCCATCGGAACATCACGTGGCGCCCTGGATGGGCGCCACGTGTACCGTTTGTTTTAAAAGTTTTTTTATTTTTATAAAAATTTGCAAAAATATAATAAATTAATTTAAAGAATTAAACTCTAAGTTAATTTTGCTGAAGATATTTATAAAAATTAATAAAATATGAAAATATAATTAATGAAGTCAAATATTAAAATATTAAGAAATTTTGTAATATAGTAAAAATATAATTAAAATGTTAGAATATAATAAAAATATTAAAAGTTTAAAAAACTTTAAAAAAAATTAAGTAATTTAAAAAATAGATATAATTTTTGAAATTAATATTTATAAAATATAAATGATTAGATTTAGA
>JAVXUL010110077.1:0-34434 GCA_035590515.1 Trichilia minutiflora
TGGAATGAGCAACACAATTAGTATTGCTTCAAGGGAACGAGTCGTATGGGAATGGATTAAATCCACACAGACCAGATTATGAAGCATTAAATGTTTTGAACATCAGAGAGTAAAATAGTTATAGAATAATGGTGCAACAAATCATGTAAGTTTAAAAATTGAAATTTTAAGATCGAAATTGATTAAATATGGAGGTGTTAAAATGGTTACCATAATGTTTAATCATGAAACTTAATATGTTTTGTAATTTTATTTTATTAAAGTTCAAGATTAAATATTATAGTTACCATACGGAAGTCATACGGTACCTAGCACGTGCCCTATATTTAATCAACTCCTAACCCTAGAATCTCAATTTTTAAACTTAGGAGATCTATGTCACTATAATTTTGAATGGACAATGACTCCATTCCATTCAATTTGGACACAACAACATTAACAAAACTCAATAATATATAACAGCACTAAAAAGTAGGATTCACTGCTCCTAGTAAGTATGTTTAAACAAGATGAACTTATACCTGGGGGAAGAGATTGCTTCAACTTGTCAGCCTTCTCGGAATCGAACACACAGAGTGTGTAAAGGTACTTTGAGCACCGAACCTTAAACTTCGTAACATCCCTGCTCCGCTTGATTTTAACAGATCGAGCATCCTTCCTTCTTGCGGTAAGAAGGAAATCCTTGATCTCGTGAATCTGCTTCGGCTGTGGACCATAAAGCAAAAGTCAGAACTCAAAACTCTTAAGCACTCAAAACCATTCAATACAACAACGTTACAGCAACAATAGAACACTCAAATCATCTACTGAGACACAACAAAATGTCATAAAATGCTGGTAAAATCAGCATTACCCATTATCTAAAACAGACAACAATAACACAACAGCAGCCGTAGCCGAAAACTTGTTTCAAACTCATCATCATTTCAACTAACCAAACCAGTTAAAAGTTGTTCTATTTCTTACTTGCTAGTCCAAAGTAACATTTAAACCCTATCAGAAGAAGCTCCATTAATTAGAACAAACTACCATAAACTTCACACATATCCGTTTATAATACATCAGCAAAAAATATCAATAGAAGCTATTTGTAAGCAACAGTTAAAACACAAACATGTCGTGCCCAAATGGAGCAGATGCGAGCTTGAATAGCACAAACGCATCTGTAACGATAGACAACATCGATTTCCCAGACTCGTAACTGTATCAACCACCAAAAACAAAAGGCAGATACCTGACTTATGTCTGGTTATACCAACTTCAAAGGCTAAGATCCATGTTTTCCAACCAAAAACTAAATCTTAGTTTGATTTTCCGAGCAACCAAACAAATCCAGTTCAGAAAATCATTCAAAGACTCGTACGAACACAAAACTAATAACTTAGCATAATACTCAAAACTCTGAAATTATTCAAACAACAAAAGAACACTAAAATAAGCTGCTGTATGAAACATGGAAAAGAGAAACTAATCGGTTGAATAATCGTTTGAATGGATCAAGACATTACCATTTTGTTTAATCTTCTTCTTCTGCCACAGAGAAGGCAGAGATTCCGAATTGCCTAGAGGCGCTAGCACATCGGAGGTTATATACTAGTTGGTATCCTCAAAACCCTAATTCTATTCTTTTGTAATTTTGGGACTAGGGCAGCCCATTACTAAATACACCTCAGGGAAAATATTAAATGGGATATTAGAAGAAATAACTTAAATAAAAGTGAGTGAAACTTGAACAATAAAACAGATTCTAATTTTTATGTTGTAAAATAGTGTGCTCTCTATTTTCAATTTCATTAAGTTTGTGTATTAAAATGAGGATGATTTAATACTTCTTTATGTCAATTAATTACTAAAAAATTTTATATGATTCCATCTCTATATTCTTAATTATTTCAATAAATTATAATATAAAAATTTAATGCATATGTATTTAATTTTTTAATCAATTTTAATCATTTTGTTTAAAGATAAAATTGTAATTATAAAACTTTTGATAAAGTGAGATGGTGTTAAAAAGAAAAAAAAGGGGAAAAATCACCACCATTTTGACATTGGGCCCAATTTCTCCATATATGGGTTTTGTAGATGGCCCATGAAAAGCCCATTTAAATTATTTGTTACCTCATATGTATTTTATCATTTTTTTAAATCATAACCCTTTTATACCATTTGCATTAAGTTTCATTTAGTGTGTTGATTATGAGATAGAAATTAAGACTTGTTAAATATTAAATATAAAAATATATAGGTATCACTAAAATTTAATATTATTAAATATATTTTTAATTTTGCTTTCTACATACACAACAATTCGAAAAGAAATATTATAAAACCTTAATTTTGCACCTAGATACATCGTTGATGATTTTATACTACAATTTTAAAATATATTTAAGAGTATTATTAACAAAATAAGAAAATAAAAAATTTTAAGATGTATTTTTTTGTAAATTAAAAATAATTTGAAATATCTTTCAAAAAATGCCCCCATTAGATTTAATATTTAAATATTATTTTGAATATTAAAAAAATAAAAAAAAAATATAAAATACCAAAAAATCACATTTGATAATAATTTTTCAAAAAATTACATTAAAAATATGTTTATAGTTTTATTTTTTTAAAAAAAATTTGAATAGAATTTTAAAATCTAATGTAAAGTTAAAAATAATAATATTAGGGATACAAATTTTTATACACATTTTATCTATATAAATTGATATGATAATGTTATCTTTTTATTACATATTCCTTATATTTTATTTTGTTTTGTTTTTTGGTTCTCTTAAATTTTTTTCTTGCTCATATTAATATATAAGATATTCAAAAATAAAATACTTTCACATTAATTTACTATAAATTTTTTGGGATATTATTTTCTTTATGTATAACATTTTCAAAATATGTTATTTTTATATCATTTTAAAATGGAAGTTTCAAGACTTTTTCATTCACATTTTCTAATTTTTACATTTGAATTTCCATTGCTCTTCCATCAACTCATTGAAAACATCATTGGTTAGTGGGGAAATTGGAATTTTTTTTTTTTTTTGTAGGGGTGTATTTAACCTTTTAAAGGATCAAAATTTGTGGAAAGAAAACTAACAAAGGTTCACACAAAAGTTTAATAAAGATATTGATTGAATCTTTATTTTCATTGAAAATAAAAAATTATATTATACCAAATAATTAGATAAATATAAGAGTATGATTATAATTTTTGAATCATATTTAAAATTTATATCACAAATGATATGAAAAATAATATATTATTATTACATTATCTTACATATTAATTAATATATCAAGTAATTAGTATTCAAAGCCAATTAAAATTAAAGATGACATACAACATGTCAACTATACATCATTTATGATGCAAATTTTAGATACAATTTAAGATATAGTATTTATTTTAAATAAAAATAATAATTAATTATTTTGTTTATTTTTGATTGGGTGCTAGCTAAGAAAGAGACATCACAATAAACTTGAGCACCAAGGAAGGATCGATGAAACTCTTTCCATGAACAAGAAAAAGATAGATAATTTTAACCATCCATTTAGTCAATTTATTTCTTTTCCACGTTCGTCGTCTCCTTTCCATCTTTATTAATATTATTAAATTTTTTGGGTTTTTCTTCTTCTTCTTTAAAATGGCATGCTTCCTTGCAAAATCATCAAAATTTGTGGAAAGAAAACTAACAAAGGTTCACACAAAATTTAAATAAAGATATTAATTGAATCTTTATTTTAATTAAAAATAATATTGAAAATACAAATTTATATGATACCAAATAATTAGATAAATATAAGAGTATAGTTATAATTTTTAAATCATATTTGAAATTTATATCACAAATAATATGAAAAACAATATATTAATATTATATTATCTTATATATTAACTAATATATCAAGTAATTAGTATTCAATGTCACTACCTTCAGGTGTGGTTTGGTGATAGAGTACATTGGACAACTGTTTAACGTCGATTTCGTGTTTAAATCTCAAATCTTACACTTTATTAAAACACTAAAGATGATATAAATCGAAGTTTTTTTCTCTAACTTGCTTTCTATTGGACAATTGTTAAGCGTCAATCTTGGATTGATAGCACCCAATCACTTTTGTTGCAGTATCGTAAATCGAGTCATGCATTATTAATAGTGCCTCGTCGCTCTTATTATAATATAATTGATTGTTAAATTGAATCGTGTATTGCTTTAATAATTTAATCTATTGTTTTGAGCTAGATGAATTAGAATTTCTCTCGTATAAAAAAAAATAAAGCACTCAAAAAATCAATTAAAATTAAAGATGACATACAACATATCAACTTTACATGATTTATGATACAAATTTTAGATACAATTTAAGATATAGTATTATTTTAAATAAAAATAATAATTAATTATGTTATTTATTTTTTATTGGGTGCTAGCTAAGAAAGAGACATCACAATAAACTTCAACACTAAGGAAGGATCGTGAAACTCCTTCCATGAACAAGAAAAAGATAGATAGTTTTAATTAACCATCCATTTAGTCAACTGATTTCTTTTCCATGTTCGTCTTCTTTCCATCTTTATTAATATTATTAAATTTTTTGGGTTTTTTCTTCTTATTTTTTTATGGTATGTTTCCTTGCAAAATCAATAATGGAATAATATTGTATTTTTCACACAAAAATTGGTAAATTAAAGAATGGTTTGATTTGGGTTGTCTTGGATTTAATGAAAAAGTGAAGATTTAGAAAATTAAAGAATATTTTGCTTGAATGATGTTATAAATATAAAATTTTTTATACAAATTAATTTCTTACTCTTTTATTATTCCAACATATTAATTTGTACACAAAAATTAATATAAAAAAATTTATATTTTTATCATTTTTCTATTTTGCTTTGGTTTATGAAAATTTTCTAATTAGAAGAAAGAAATTAGTTTGTTTTTATTACTCTATTTCCATCTTGTTTCTTATCTTTTCACGCTGTTTGGACCAAAACCTTTGACAAAAGAAAAAGCAACACATAAGAAACTTACATTCGAAGGAAATGGCAACACAAAAGAAACTTACAACCCATCACAATTTTCTTGAAACAATTATAATTTTAGAAATATATGCATATAAATAGAACGAGAATGTTATTAATGTGAAATTAAAAGTGAAAAATTTTCATTCTAAAGTGGGATTTTCTCTTTTAGTATTGATCATTTTATATAATTTAACGGTCAAAATGGAATGATAGTACTTTATAATTGTTGTGTTATAGTCGAATTCATGTACATAATGAAAGTCTGTCAATTTAAATTTTAAAAGGTTGGTTTTGTAATATTTTATAAAATAAAAAATAAAAAAATTGTGTTTCAAAGAAGCACTTCAAGAGTACCTTTAATAATATTCTCATCATTAAGACCTTTTATTTTCGAATTTGTTTTTCATAAAAAATTTTGTTGATGCAAGATATTATTTCTCTTTAGATTTCGTATATCACTATGATCTTTAATGTTAGCATGAGATGGATTTTATTTGAAAATAAAGACAATAATTATAAAAAAAATTAATTTTTCGATAAAAACTCTTAAATGTTTAAATTATTTAATTTTGAGAGAAGATGAAAATAAAAAGATTTTAACAGTAATTCGATTTATTAGAATTTTTTTTTTAATTTTCTTATTTTATATAATCGAACTTTAGGACACCCACATCATGAAAACTTTTATATAAGAGAATTATTATTACAAAAAAAGATATATAATTTATTATATTAAAAATCTATCAAATTGCTTTCTTACACCACAAATAAACCCTATACTAATTTAATCACAAGATGATTTTTCTTATGATATATCTCTTTGATTATAGATTTTCAATCCCTCAATCATCAATTCTTTACTGTTTGGTCCCGGAGATTCAATCAAGAATTTTCATACATCAACCCAAAAATATATATAATAAAATTTTTTGAATTTTAATATTAAAATAGAAGTAAAAAAATTTATTTAAAAGATGGAAATCCACCCTTCACAATATAAATACGATTTAATATAATTTAATGATGTAATTAAATTTTATTTGTATCGTGAGGCTTTAAAAGAGAGCATGTGTTGTCACTCTATTACATAAAAAAATTAAAGAATATCAAATTTATTACATCATTTTATTCTTTAAATTGTGATCATCTTCAAAAGAGCACAAACCAAAAGTTTCCATTTATTCCAAAAAATAATTAATTTCTTCTTGTTGTTAAGTTTATTTTTAATATTAAAATGAAAATAAAACAAAAAATTATTTGTTTTGAAAATAATTTAGTAGATAATAAATTAATAATGCTTACATTATGATAAGTGATATTATTGTGTGAGATTGTCTCTTTAATTCAATTTATGATTTTAATTTTTTTAAAGAGTAGTTGTGTAATCATTTTATGATTATAATTTATTTTTTAATAATTTATTATGCATAAAAAATTTAAATTGAATATTAAAAGAATTAAATATCTAAAAAAGAATAAAAGTAAACAATATCTATTTTATTTTTTATTTTAATATAAAATAAAAAACAATTTTTATAGCCTAACTAATATAATATTCATATTATGACATTGATGTTATTACTGTATAAAAATAATAATAGTTGATTTTTTTTTAAAATAATAATATTAAAAATTAATAATAGTCTGCAACTTTTCGACTTTTTAACCAAACCCTTCAATGTTCGAAGGGTTTTTTATTTTATCATAAATTATTTTAAAAATTTATCAATCAATAAATTATATTTTTATTTTAAAAAACATAAAAAAATGGAATTTATTATCTCATAGGGAGAAGGCCGAAGGGAATTTCTTAAGTGATGTCAGTGTACTTTTTCATAGACTTTGTCTAGTCCAGCCTTCCAACGTAAGTTACTTCGTTTGCAAGTTTACTGTACCTTTCATGTTTCAATTGCTTTTCTGACATTCTTATTCTCTCCCCTCCTATATCTATATATAGGAGCGATGAGATAGCGATCAGTGTTGCTGTATAGCAGAACTCAAATGAAATAAGAGAACTTTTTTGGATGCACTATACTCACTCATTTTGTTTCCAAGTTCACAATCATTGATATAGTTGGCGAGTTTTGGATTCTGGGTGGTGTTTATTTTTGTTCGGTGTTTGCTGGGGAGAGAAAAGGTTTTGGTGCATTGTTTTCTAAATTAATTATGAGTTGTTTATTTGAAGTAAATAATAAGCATTTAAGGGAATGTGGTTTTATTTGGAAGGATTCTTGAATTTGGTTTATAAGATGTTTGATGAATGACTTGAATGACAGGTATGGAAGTGGTTAGCAAGGAAGTGAACCCAACCCAGCGAGTATCATCTGATCCTCTGCCTTTTGCCAGAAAGTGAGTTTTAATTTTGTTTTATAAGAAATGCTGTAAAGAAGGAAAGGAAAAAAATTTGATTTTGTTTTGAAAAATGTTTTTTGATTTTTTTTAATTTAAGTTAAATTAACATAATTAAATAAGTTAAATAAAATTTAAATAAATTATTTGTATTAATTAATAGATTATAAACAAAATTATTTATGTATATAAATAAAAAATTAGTTTAATGATATATGATAATATATCTAATTGATTAACAAAAATATAAATTTAATATGTTATCAAAAATAAAATAAAATTATATATTAATATATATCTATACTAAATTAATATTTATATGTTAATAAAAATAAATAATATTAATAAAGATGATAGCAAATAAAATTTTAGATTTTAAGTTAATATTATACTAAATAAAATTGTAATTAATTATTTTTTATAAATTAAGAAATTAATAAAACCGAAATCGGACCGGACCAGAATCGAACCGAAATCGAAACCGTCTGACGAACCGGTCTGACCCGGCCCAACCCGTTACTGTTCTACTTCCGGTTCCGGTCCGGTTCCATAAAACTCGAACCGGCGAACCGGCCCGTCTAAGTTTTCGGTCTGGACCGGTTCTATGAAATTGGAATCGTCGAACCGACCCAAACCCGCCGGTTCCGGCCCGTTAGACACCTCTAAATAACTCAGTGACCTATCCCACCATTATTTGGATAAGTGACGACTCCAAGAATCATCCAAACTTCTGGACGACATCAACAAAGAAGAAAGCTCATTTGGGGTAAAAATTTTAATAAACCCTAATATTTACATGCTAAAATGTTTAACTTGTTTATATGTATGAAAATGGAATAAATGATCCTATAGGTTTTCTTGTAAAACCTTACAGGTACACATTACTGAATTGCTGTCAAATTTTTTATTTAATTTCAGTTTCTTTCTAAGTAAAGCAAAACTTTGACTTAAGTATCAAAGTGTTTTTGGAAAAAATTAACTTTTCCTGATTGTGTATTTGTTTTCAAGTAGATCTAGTTCTAGCATATAAAGAAGACCACCTTGAAGCATGAAGCTTAAGGAGAGAAAATTTCTTGTATCAACATTTGACAATGAAAAAACTGAACAAAAAGTCAATAAGCTTGTTCACACGAAACTTAACGTGCCCACAAGTGTACGGCGTCAAGTTATAGTTCTAGGTAAGTAGGGTATCGTCTCCACAGGAAATTTGATAAAAACTATTGATTCCTACAATTAACTAATCCTAAGTCTTTATCTAGATGACAATTATAAAAGAAAATAAAGCTAATTAAATTAAAACTTGCAATAAAAGAAATTAAAAAGCTATAAAAATTCTGGAGAACTTAACTTCAATTATGATAAACCCAGAGAATTGATTTCGTCGATTATTGTTATCCCATTTTAATTGCCCTCCTTAACTCCCAATTTGAATGAAGTTTATAAAATAGAAATTAAGTATTCACTCCCTCTCTTAAGGCAAGTGAGTCTATCTCTCAATCTAACTGTAATATCCTTATTTCTAATTAAATTGAGAAACGCATTAATCTCAATTCCATTCTATATGTTTTCTAAGAAATCAACCGTCTCCTGACTAATTGACACTCTTAGTCATATTATTCATGATTCAATTTAAATTCCACTCTCTCGAGTTCAAAGATTCAAATTTAAAATCATCTCAATCATGGCCAGTAGTTAAGAAGCATTAAGAGTCAAAAAATGTGAATAATGTGGATAATTAAGTGATCTTTATCTTAAAATATCTTTTTTTTTTATGCTAGTTGTCGTGTACAAGATTCGTAGACAAGATAGATTCTTAGGATAGGTTGTAGGTATGGTCGACTTGAACTTACCTTACTTCACATTCTACTTTCCTCAAGTACTTCCTATGCTATAACCGTATCCTCTGTTTTTTTGTCATTCTTAATTTGGTCATATTTCTATGTCTAAGTTGCATCATTTAATTTCTAGTGGTGTTTTAGGTTCTGTTAAGAAAATCCATATAGATTATTCTTCATTTCATCTAGCGGAACATTATGCTTTATATTTTAATTCTCTCTTCAAGCTAGAATAAGTATAAGTTATTAGTTGTGACCTCTCGAATTTATTATAGTATTAACCCTGAGTAGAAATTGATCTTCTTGAACCCGTTTTGAACTATTTGAACGCTCAACGATTGTTGTTGATATCTAACAATATGCTAAAATCCCTAAATCACAATGAAAAAAAAATGTCTTCATTGAATCTTTTACATATAATTGTATGTTCCATGTGGATAAATTCCTTATGTTCACCTAATCCCAACTAATTTAGAGCTTATAGATATCAAAAGATCTTAAACCCAGTTTTCGTTTATACGAATGATCATTACACTTTGAACTCGTTATCACAAACTCTTTCGTGTAACTATAAAGTGCTTTAGCCAAAGACTTCAGTTTCGAAATTGAATCAAGTCAATGTAATTTCTAAATTCTATATATCGAGTCAATAGATCCCATATTAATAGTCATTTATATCTCGATATAAATAATACGTGATCAAACCTATTTTTACATATAAGATGTGATTAATTTCGTATTTACATGCCATATGAAATATGTGCATCTATACCGAATAATGATTATGACCGGAGCCAATGACTTTTTTTTAACATTGTCCCTAAAGATGACATATCTTTTATCTTTCATTTCTATCAAACTTGAATGTAAGGATATGTCTTCCATCATATACCTCGATTAATAGCTATCAGAGACATATTTCAAGCTCTTTGATACCTACAAAAGAAAATCAAGTTAAAGGTTTTAGTACCTAAATTTTCTTTGGTCCTTAGGCGTCATTTTTAATTCCTTTTGGAACCTAATCATATTCATCTCAAAAGCATTCTTCTTAATGGGACACATATAACTAATATGCTAAAAAATATTGTAATAGTTAGTTGCAAGTAACATTGACCTCTACCTTAGGAAAAGATTTGATAAAATAATTTTTATAAAACTTTTATTTAGTTTGAGGATCATTAGGCCTTATTAGCAAACCCCATCACCATCAAAGCCATCCCTTCTAGGATACATATCAACACCAACATCATGAAAAATATCACTACCACGATTTCAATTAATAGGAGGAATTCCTGAAGAAAACGTTGTTGGCCTCGAGGATCAAAAGATTCAAAATCAGGTTAATTTACAGTGCGGTCTTGAGCCTTTCCTGTTTTTGAGCTGGCTAGCTTTCTGATCACAGCATCACCACCTTTTCCGTCGCCATCTTTTTAATTTTTTCGTTTGAGGAGAAGAGTTTACTGATTTTGGGAAATAGCAAGAAGGGAAGAGAGGAGAGTTTGAAGTGGTTTGCTTTTTTATTCTAGTTATTACGTGCGAAGCAATATTAAAGCATGGATTTAGATTGTAGGTAAATACTAATCCTATTTAAATAAAAAATTCAAGTAATAGTATTAAAACAAAAATATAATATTAGTACTTTCTTAAAAAAGAATATATTTAATAAGACTTTTTTATGCTAAGCTTTTCTTATTAGAATTTCAACACTCCATAATAAAAGAAATAATACAAATAAAACGCTTTTTTTAATTCAAATCTTCTCAACCATTGATATTTTTCTCCATAAGTCAATAATTATAAAAAATTAGTGTTGAATTACCTATAATAGAGGAAAAAAAAACTTTAGGGTTTAAAATAGAAAATGGTTTGTGAATACATTAAATGGATATCATATCATCAGTAATATTATTTTAATCATTTAGATTAAATTGACCTAAATAAAAAATTATAGCACAAATATTCTTGCAATAAATTTTTCTTAAAATATTTGTGTAAAAATAAATTTTATGATGTAAATAAACTCACTCTAAAAAAATCACACAATAATCTTCTAATTTAGTAATTTCATACTATCAATCAGTAAATAACAAATTATAATGCAGAATCAAATTTTTGCTCCAAATTCCAATATTGTAGTGTTTAAAAAATTGTGTGTAACTTTATACTCTTTGATTATGTAATTAGATATAAAGATTACTAGTTTCTTTCATTTTTGTTTCTTTGAATTTTTTAGTTTCTTGTTGTTGTTGGACTGTCCATGTTATGATCGTCTTATAAACAATTGAGTTTAAAACTTCTTAGATTTTTAATGTTCATATTCTAATGAAATGGCTTAATATAGAGTTCCATTATTTTCTTTTAGGAGTATTATTATTAAGATTTTTTCTTTATCATGTATTATTATAACTGTGTTGATATTTTTTTATCTAAAAATTCATGTCATGCTTTTATAATAATAATAATAATAATAATAATAATAATAATAATAATAATAATAATAATAATCGTCATTTCACAAACTAAAAGTAGAAATAAAATAAAGAATGAGAACAAAGATTGAGTTAAAAAAATAAAGAAAAAAGATAAATTAAATATTTTTTAATTCGTTAAAAATTTTCTCATTTTTGTTAATTTTTATTTTTTTAATTGTTAGAGTTTTTCTATGGGAAAAAGAAAGAAAAGAAAAAAAAGAATATTTTAAAGTTGACTTCAATTTCTTTTACAATTGTAGTTAGTCACTATAATATTATTTTCTCCACTAATAAAACAATTTATGAATAAATTAATTCTTACTCCTAAAAAATCTTGAATGTCATATCTAATTAATGAATTGAACTTGAAAAATACAATTGGAATAGTAAAATTTTTAAGTATCTAATTATGCAATTCGTACAACAAGAATCTTCAGAATAATGTATTTAAAGAAAGGCAATCAAACCTTTACATTAGACACTCTTGCAAACTATTATATCAGGATTACAAACTAATTGCCTTTAATAAGTTGAAGATACCTACTCACCTCGAGAAACCATCCCCATATACTCATCTTTCTATCACTTTTGTTTGATGAACTTGATGTCATTAGTGATGACTTCTCCCTTCTTTAATTAAGGGAGGGTCTACTTTTTTACAAATATATAATTTTATAATTCACAGCAATCTCAAATTTTTTCTAAGATCCATTTCAAATTAAAAATATCTTTAAATAATTTTTCTTAACAACAATAAATTCATCTCCAAAATTTGTTACGTAAACATGTTAGGAAAAGATACTTGAATAATATTTTTGGACAATAGCAATCGAATGAAGATATGAGGTAGATGGCCTCACGGATTGTATTTTTAAATTAAAAAAATTAATTATTTTTGTTTACTTGTTAATTACCCAAATGTTTTCGTGGTCATTTTCGCTTCCTTCACATGCCACCGCTATAATATATATAAAGCCACAAACCCCAAATTTATTTCCTCGTTTGATAAATCAAAGAGCTTGAAGGTTTGTGTTAAGAGTTTAAGGTGTGATAGAACATGGGAGAAGAAAGAAGAGTTCATGGTTTCCCTGTCGTGGAGGAGGAGTTGTCTTCGACTTCATGATGTTGAACGACAACTCATACTCTTTCGCGACACCGTAACCATGATCTCATCTTTGTTTTCCTTTCTCAAAGAAGAAAACTAGCCTTTATAAAGTAAGGAGAAGTAATATTTCTCGAGGGAGTAGGAGTTCCTTGTATCTCTGTCAAGATTTTTTCCAGTTCATCGAAGAAAAGGTAAGCAGTCGGTGTCTCTAGCTTCATCAAATAAAAGGATATGACGATGAGTTCATAGCGTTGGTTCTTGAGGGAAGTAGGAGTTTCTCAACTTCTTGATCAATCTTGGTATCCTAGTGAAGATGAGAGAGCCTAATTCAGAGGTTACATATTTTTCCTTTCAATGTAGTTTTATCAAGATTTTGATGTAGTATCGGGTCGGTTTATGCTCTCTGAATTTTATAAATAGATATAAAGTTTACTAGGTTTGTTGAGTTGTGAAAGATTCTTTTTGTATTGTCCAAGTTCTTATCATTGTTAATTTTTCACTGACAATGAAGGACGAGTTTGAGAGCTGCTTGGATTTTTTATATCATAATTTCCTAAGAGAGCCTAAGGCAAAGGTTTCATTCTCTTCTTTTAGGTTTATTATTATCAAAATTCATCCTTTATCGCGTATTATTATAATTGTGTTTGTATCTTCAGATTTAATATTTCTTGTCCTTGTTAGGGTTCTATGTTATGGCTGTTAACTTCTGAGATCACATCAATATGTTATTGATTCCAGTGTTTGAAGTCAACTTGTTTCTTGTTTCTTTTCTTTCTTCTTGTTGAGAATGATTCAACAATTTCAAAGAAGAAGAAGATTAACAGAAGCTGAAATGCAACCAAGGAAGAAGAAGAACAGTTCCAGATTGCCGTTATTTTCTGTTATAATAGATGGAATGACTGAAATGCCCTTACCAAAAAATTGATGGTAGTTTATCATTAATGGCAATTTGGGAATTTTGCCAGCTGGGAATATAACGAATTCTGGTTTCTAGAATTCCCGAGAGAGGCTTACAAATTGCTTGTATATATAGCATGATTTCTCAAGTTATAGGGCATGATTCTGTATGATTCTTCTTTGTAAATTTTTTTTGACAATCACTGAACAGCTGGGGCTTGCTGAAACAAAAATAGAAAGGAGATGCAGCCGTGGCTTTTGATGCATCAAGTGAAGGGTATGAGAGTGCTGATTTGCTCATTGCTTCAAAAGAAACTCTTGACAATGAGTGGGTAATGGATTCTGGCTATTCCTTTCATATGAGTCCTTACAAATTTGTTTTTGATTCAATTTCCTATGTTGAAGGGGGTAGTGTGCTCCTAGGAAATAACCAAACTTGTAGGATTACTGGTATAGGTTCTATCAAACTTAGAATGTATGATGGCGTGATCCAAGAATTAGAGAATGTGAGGTATGTACCTAGTTTAAGAAAGAATTTGATTTCTTTAGGTATCTTAGATCAATTAGGATACCATGTGAAATTGGGAGACAAAAATTTGAAGGTAATGAAAGGATCTCTAGTGGTGATGAGAGGGGAACTTAGAAATGGTCTGTATGTCTTGAAAACTTCTGAAACCAGTGCACACCTAACAGCTTCAGAAATGGACTCCAATAACAGAACCATGATGTGGGATCTTAGGTTAGCTCACATCAGTGAGAAGGGACTGAAAGAATTGGCTAAACAGGGGCTGTTGGGAGATAAATCATTAAGAGTGTTGAGGTTTTGTGGCAACTGTGTGTTGGGTAAGGCAACCAAGCTAAGTTTTAAACCAGCAACTTATTCAATAAAAGGGCTACTTGAGTATGTTCATGCTGATCTGTGGGGGCCTTCACAAATTCATACTCCCAAAGGTGCAAAATACTTCCTGTCCATTATTGATGATTGGTCAAGAAAAGTTTGGGTTGTTATCTTAAAGTCAAAAGACCAATTGCTTGAAAAGTTCAAGGAATGGAAACTTCTTGTGAAAAATCAAACTGGTTTAAAATTGAAAAGTTTAAGAACCGATAATGGATTAGAATTCTGCAATGAAAGATTCAACCAATGGTGGAAAAATCAAGGAATTAAAAGACACAGAACAATCACATATACACCTCAATAGAATGGCTTAGGAAAAAGGATGAATAGAACCATTATGAACCGTGTGAGATGTATGCTAATTCAAGTAAGTTTACCAAAGTTCTTGTGGGCAGAAGCTGTCTGTACAGCTGCATACATCATCAACATGAGTCCTTCAACAGCCATAAAGCTAAAAACACCAGAAGAGAGGTGGTCTGAAAAGCCTCTAAATCTGGAAAATATCAGAATCTTTGGATGTGATGCTTATGCTCATGTGAGACAGAATAAGTTGGATATAAGGGCCATTAAGGGAAAGTTTGTGGGGTATCCAGAAGGTGTTAAAGGATACAAGTTATGGTGTAATGACAAAAACAACTCTAGGTGTATCATAAGTAGAGATGTTGTGTTCAATGAGAATTTTGTGTTAGAAGGAGATCTGAAGACACCTGAGAAAGAACCAGATGACATCTTTAAAAGAGAAAGAGTTGAGTTTGAGGTGGAGCAGTCACAGAAGAATCAGTGCAGTGAACCAGCAGAAGAAGAAGATAAAGCAAAAACAGATTTACAGAATTATCAACTGGTGAGAGATAGACAAAAAAGACAGATAAAGCCCCCAGCCAGGTTTGCCTATGCTAATTTGATGTCATATGCTCTAGTCACAGCTGAAGGTCTAAATGATCAAGAACCAAAGAGCTACAGAGAAGCAGTTGACAGTGAGCCCAGAAGCAAGTGGCAGCAGGCTATGAAGGAAGAAATGTCTTCATTATGGAGGAATGAAACCTGTGTTCTTGTCAATAGGCCAGATAAGAGGAAGATTATAGGTTGTAAATGGATTTTTAAACTTAAAGAAGGTATTGAAAAAACAGAACCACCGAGGTACAAAACAAGGCTAGTTGCAAGAGGTTTCACACAAAAAGAGGGAGTAGATTATCATGAAATCTTCTCATCTATAGTGAAACACACTTCTATAAGGCTTATTTTAGCTTTGGTTGCTGTTTTAAATTTGGAATTAAACCAAATGGATGTGAGGACAACATTCCTACATGGAGACCTAGAAGAAGAAGTGTTTATGGAGCAACCAGAAGATTTTGTTACAGAAAGGACAGAAGATAAAGTTTGTCTCTTGAAAAAATCTTTGTATGGCCTGAAACAATCCCCAAGGCAGTGGTACAAGAGGTTTAACTCCTTCATGATCAGTTTCAAAGAAGCATTCATGACAATTGTGTGTATATGAAGAATACACAAGACAAAGGTATGATCATTCTACTGCTGTATGTAAATGATATCTTGATTGCTTGTTTAGAAAAGGGTGAAATCATAAGGTTGAAAGAGCTTTTAAATTCCGAGTTTGAAATGAAAGACTTGGGTTCAACAAAGAAGATTTTAGGCATGAATATAATCAGGAGAAGAGAAGCAAGATTGCTGATGGTTTCTCAGTCAGATTATGTGTCCAAATTGCTGAGAAAATTTCAAATGCAAGATGCCAAACTTGTGCTAACACCATATGCTCTACACTTCAAGTTGTCAAAGTTAGATGAGCCATAGAACAATGTGAAAGTACATAAATGAAAGCTGTGACTTACTCAAATGCAGTGGGGTGTTTAATGTATGCAATGGTCTATACAAGACCAGATTTAGCCTATGTTGTTAGTGTAGTAAGTAGGTACATGAGTAATCCTGGGAGGGTCCATTAGAAGGTAATAAAATGGATACTTTGATATCTTAAAGGTACTCAAGACCTTGGTCTAATAAATGGGATGAACTCTGTAAAGGAGGAGTGGATAGAAGGTTATGTAGATTCAGATTATGCCTCTGATATGGATAGAAGAAGGTAATTGTCTGACTATGTGTTTACTGTCAAAGGTTGTTCAATCAGTTGGAAATCAACCTTGCAGCATGTAGTGGCATTATCAACAATTGAAGCAGAGTACATTACAGCAACAGAAGCAGTGAAAGAAGTAATATGGTTGAAGGGTTTGTTGAATGAACTGAGTGTGACTCAACAGAAAGTAAGAGTATATTGTGACAACCAAAGTGCACTATATTTAATAAAAAACCAAGTTTACCATGAAAGAACGAAGCATTTTGATGTCAGATTGTATTTTATAAGGGTGTAGTAAAGACTGGTGCTGTTGAAATGGTAAAAATCAGGTCATATGTTAACCCTGCAGATATGCTAACCAAAGCTCTCACTTCCAGCAAGTTTGAATTATGTTTAAACTTACTGGATATTGGGAGAGTGAACTGAGGTCAGAGTGCATTTGATGGACAGAGCCTGAAGGTTGTTCGAGTTGTTGAATCAAGGTGGAGAATTATTGAGAATGATTCAACAATTTCAAAGAAGAAGAAGATTAATAGAAGCTGAGAAGAAAACCAAGGAAGAAGAAGAACAGTTTCAGATTTCCATTATTTTCTGTTATAAGGGATAGAATGACTGAAATGCCCTTGTTAGAATATTGTTGGTAGTTTATCATTAATGGCAGGAATTTCACTAGTTGAGAATATAACGAATTCTGATTTCAGAATTCCCGAGAGCGGCTGACGCATTGCTTATATATATAGCATGATTTTTCAGGATATAGGAGATGATTCTGTATGATTCTTCTTTGTAAATTTACCTTGATAATCAATGAATAGTTGGGGCTTGAGAGGTCCGTCCGTGGATGTAGGTTCTGGTTGAACCGAACCACGTAATATTGTTGTTTGTGTGCTTTCTTTTCTTTTCTTTTTCTATTTTCTTTTTCTTTTTCAAGATTACAACATAATTCTGGAGTGTGTGGTTGTGTTCATCTTTATTTGTTCTTGATTTTGAGGGTTAAGTCATAACATTCTTCCTTCTGCAAGCATGAACCTTTAATGGTGGATTTGAAAAACTTTGGTTTTTGTTTTGAATAAAACTTGGAAAGAAAGGAAAAGAGAAGAGGAAAAGGATGGAATTTGTTTCCATAGTTCTCCATCAACAAAAGGAAAAAGAATGTTGTTTCCTAAGTATAGGAAACATTATATATGCTTTCACTTGTCTTCCAATAATAAAACTGAAATCATTGTCGTTGAGCCGGCGTGTGAATACGCTTGGAGATCATTTGAAACTGAGTGGTTGTCCGATTTATACTCCTATGATATGAGTTTTGAGCTTTATGTTAAGGAATTTTTATAGAAATTGTTAAAACATTAAAGCACATACATATAAATCCTTTGTTGGTTTTAGTTCTTTGATACAAATATTTGATTTGTTTGCATCAAAAACCACTCTTATCAGTTTATCCTTTAGCTTCAACAAAATAACCTTCCATCTTCCAAATCAAATAAATTGTTCATCGATTATGGTTCAGGCTTTAATACACACTCGTATCCAGGTCAAAATATCAACATAACTGGTGGTCATTTTCCATATCTCAGCTAACCACCCAAATAAAAAATCAATGGAACAGCGAATACTTTAGCCTCTTACAAAAACGAAAAAAAAAAAGACTAATTGTAGCCCCCATTACCATTTTTTTGGTTATTTTTGAGTTGAAATTTTATTTATTTGTATTTATATTTTTCTTTCATTTGGCAGATCAAAAAGGCAAGAGAAGTTGAGGGAAATATACAATCATGAAGGGTTTTTGATAGGGAAAGAGATGTCGAGCCGACCAATTCAAATTCATGTGTACTACTAATCCACCTCTTTGAATTCAGCAAAAGCCACTGACACATATCATATCATATGAGTTGCCCGTGTACAAAAAAGAATGTTACTAAACAATTTGTTTAGAAAAAGTAATGTCGTTCTTATTATAATTTTAGTAATATCTAAGAAATCATATATTTTTTAAAACATTATGTACAATTTGTTGATTCTATATACGTATAAAAATAATTGGTGTCTTGCGGTTATGTATTACTCCTTTTTGGGAATATTTTGTCCATTAAGAACTCATCTATTTTGGCAAGAAAATGAAAGGATTCCTTGTGAAAGTAGCTGCAAATTCGCTTTTGTTTTTTAAGTTTCTGTTTTGATTATGATTTGTCAAGAAAATTCTAATGATTGCTGCATGAACGAGTGTCGTATAAACTTTGTGTTGTTTCAAATACATTAATCCCAATCCTATTTTAAGAGGAAAAGCAAAGCTAAAACTGGGAATTTTTTAGACCAGAATCAAACTATTATACATTCTTTGACTTAACAATTCAAATACAAAATGATTGATCCAAAGATTCACTTCTTTCCAAAGAGGCTCCGAATTTGTTAATCAACTCAAGGACCACCGCATTGACAGGTTTTAAAACTTGGGGTAATTGGGAAAATGAGAAATAGACCATCAAATTTTACAGGACCACTGCCCTATGATTATCAATTCGTCCGTGGCCTTCCAATTATCACAATAACTGTTTATTATTTTTCAAATAAAAAATTTCTCTTTAATAAACATGAATGTTTTCATTTTACTTTCATTTTTCCATGTAATATTGGATCCATTAATCATATATGTGGCATAAATTTGCTCGAGATGCCGTGAGCGACAGTTGAAAATGTTGTTTTTAGTGGTCACATGAATTCGACGTTCCCATGCATCTGAAAGCCAACAATTATGAAGCTTCGTTTGTTGGCCATTTTATTTTCTTTCTTATTTTATTATTTGGTAACTATTTGTAGATTTTTATTATAATCGTAATCTAGCTTTTTGCGTAGGTAAACAACTAGATTAGGTGATGTTTATGTTTTTAGCCTTCTAATTAAAGCCATAATCTTTATTTAATTATTTATTTGTTATTCTAATCCCTAACCCTATCCACATCTTTTTTTCTAACATCTCATGAGTTCCTTCATTTTTCAATTGCAATCAAGACCCTACTAATATATGCATCCCTCAACTTTTCCCAACTCTTCCATTTTTATCTTCCAACCTTTTTTCTTCTAATTTTTATAAAAGGAAATCGTAATTACAAATTATAATTAATTGCATGAGTCGTGAATATTCATGAAATGGTAGGAAGATGGTTTTGACTTGATTACTGTATAATACCCAAATAATAGAAATAATATTGTCTATATCTTTCCATGGCTTCTTTTTAATTTTATTTTTTCCTGATGAGAGAGAATAAATGCATTGTCCACGCCAGATCTCAAGGATCGTAGGATGTTTCACAGGCTTCATGAGTAGGCCATATCACACTCGTGCCAAATTGACCTTTAAAACCACTTAAATAATGTTTTTTGATTGAGTGAGAGAAAAAAAAAAGGCCAACAACTGAAAAATATCCCAACCCATATTCAGATCAATTTATGTGAGACTTCTGTCCAGTGTGTCCATGTGCAAGATAATGCAGATGTCGGCTTTCATTCTTAAATTTATTATCACTTTCAGTTGTATAGGGAAAATTCATGACTCAGGTAAAAAGAGAGAAAGCTTTTGAATATATTGCATACCTTCCAATGGCAGACAACCGAATTCCATCTCTTTATGCGCAGTTAAACTCACCGTGTTCATTCAGAGTAAGAAAAGTAGATGCAGCTGTACTCTCATGTTCAGTTTGCTGCAGCTTAAACTGTGAATTTCTGCAAGTGGGCTAATGAAATCCATCACCGTGTCCACAACTTACGCGCAAAGAATCTTCAAGTTTATCGTCATCGGGTACCTTACTTCTTCCGGTTCTTGACTTCAACACACGTAAAATAAATGAGAACTTTTCTTGGATATTAATTTCGAAAATTTAGGTGCCTTTCTTCCAATGCTGTATAGCATCTTAATAATCTTTCATTTTCTCATCGTTTAGATAGCTGTGTGTAATTCTTGACACTTATCAACTTATAACCCAAGATATAATTACACGGTTAAGTACTAATAAAGCATTGTGAATAATAACAATCAAGAAAAAAAAATGTCTTCACCACTTCTTGATTGTTCTATTAGGAAAAAAGTTCATATAAAATCAAGTCTAATTTGGATAGAACAAGCAACAGATATATATAACCTACGCGGGCCATGCATAAGTGGTCGGTGAAACTCAAAATAATAAATAAATAAAGTGAGGGTTTGATCATATGGAAAGAGAGACAGGAAGAGAGAGAAACTGAATATATGGCGGGAATCAATTTGACACTTGTGGTTTTGGTTGCGTTCCAAAAACAAACAACGGCTCTTTCTAAGAAGGAGAAAGTAGAACGAGTTAAAGTTGATTTTGTTGAGAGGGAGAAGGATTCGCAAGAGAAAAGGAATTATACTTCTAAACAAAGCTGCTATTAGTCCACGTGTCATCCATCGATCAAACACTTTCCTAAATCTCGTTGGGCTGTCCGGTCCTATTCTGGATTCTTATTTCGATACACCAAAAATTTCACTCAAATCGTGTCCCGAAAAAACTGTGTGTCGATTTATCATTAGCATCTACACATGCGTTGATGATGGAGCTTCCACCTGCACCATTACCATTACACCTTCGGAACCACCATTACCATTGTCATTTACCATCTTTTTTCCTTTCTCTCTCTCTATCAGAAATTCTTTCCTGCAACTGCATTATACAAGCTCCATGTCTGCCACTTCCAGTGCTTTCCAGTTTTATGTTCTTTCCTCTGCCTCTTGTCCTGTTTTTCATTTTTCTTCCTTGCTTGTTCAAAAAGGATGGAAAGTTCCCTATTACCTTTTTACTACTTCTACATCCATCCTTAATGAAACACGAGTAGCGCAATTTTCTGCTTAAATCACAGTCATTTCAAACATGTCAGGAGAAAATTGAGATAAAGGTGATAAAGGCATCAACCCGTGTCATGAGTCACAGGCTTCCCCTATTTATAGTTGTTCTCAAGGGACTTTAACCCCACCAAAGTTCTAACATAACCTACTGTACACAAGCAATTCAAACACCAAAGATGTCAATTTCTTGTGCCAAAAACTTCTTCCAACGGTTCTGTGTGGAAGAATTCCATGTGGAGAGTGTTGCCCATGCCAGTTTCCTCTCCAACGATCTCCCACCATCTCTTGGAGCCGGAATAAACCAGGCAACTAAACTACGAAAATACATAATATCCCCTTTCAATCCCCGTTATAGGTGATACTTCTTGTCATGGTTTGATAAAATATTGGTTACTGTATTATAGCTGCTTCTCCTAATGTCCTACTCCTCATTTCAGGGCTTGGGAGATGTGGCTGGTGGTTTTAGTCATTTACTCAGCCTGGATCTGTCCATTCGAGTTCGCATTTCTAGCTTACAAGAAAGACGGACTTTTCATTTTTGACACCATTGTCAATGGCTTCTTCGCTCTCGATATCATTCTCACGTTCTTCGTTGCATACCTCGACAGCCAATCATATCTTCTTGTTGACGATCCCAAGAAAATAGCCATCAGGTGAATAAGAGTTTTGCAACTTTTAACCAAACATTTCATTTAATTGACAATAAAAAATAATAACAGTGTTTGGTTGTGGAGTCACTCAGCTTTCTCGCAATGATCCAATCCAATTTACAGGTACCTGTCCACCTGGTTTATATTTGATGTCTGTTCAACAGCCCCATTTCAGTTTCTCGGCCTCCTTTACACAGATGACAGCAGTGAACTTACTTTTAGGCTCCTCAACATGCTCAGACTCTGGCGGCTTAGGCGAGTCAGCTCTCTCTTCGCAAGGTTGATCCCTTTGCTTTCTTTTCCCAAAGTTTTTGAATTGTTATAATGGAAGAATCACTATTCTTAGCAGTCAGTTTCCTTTCTTTCAGACTAGAGAAGGACATTCGATTCAACTATTTCTGGACTCGGTGCACAAAGCTAATTGCAGTAAGCCGTTATAAACTTCTACTTGTTCCCTTGACGCGATCGTATATTTTTTTACTTTAGTCCTTTCAGTCATTTGATTCATGGGACTGATCCTTTCTGTTGGCTTTAGGTAACGCTGTTTGCAGTACATTGTGCTGGGTGCTTTAACTATCTGATTGCAGACAGATACCCCGACCCTAAGACTACCTGGATTGGTGCAGTATACCCTGATTTCAAGAAGGAAACTCTTTGGAACAGATATGTAACTGCAATGTACTGGTCGATTACGACTCTGACTACAACGGGCTATGGTGATTTGCATCCTGAGAACCCAAGGGAGATGTTGTTTGACATTTTTTACATGCTATTCAACTTGGGACTGACATCCTACCTCATTGGAAACATGACAAACCTCGTGGTTCACTGGACCAGCCGCACCAGGAATTTTGTATGTATCTTTGATTTACCTTCCTCTCTTCTTCCAACGTATACCTGCTGAAAGAATTCTACATATTAAACATATTCTGAGACTTTAAGAAAAGAAAAGAAACAGAGATGATGAAATGTTAAAACAAATTACCCCATTCAACATCACTGCTATAAAATTTCGATTTTTGCAACAAAGTTCAGAAATTATTTAAATCATATCCTATCTGTAATGCATATTAAAGATTTATATGCAAAGCAGCAAAGGCAAGGACTGAACAACGTTTCTATTGCTTTCCCATCATGTAGTGAATATGACTTACGCACTACATACATCTTAATAGTAGCAGTTTATTTCAGCTTTACATTTTTCAAGAGAGTTTTCTAAGCTTGAATTCTCATTTTCCAACAAAAGAGGATACTAAGCTTGGAATTTCTAATAAAAAGCCATTGACTATGTTGCTACAGAGGGATACTGTTCGAGCTGCTTCAGAATTTGCTACACGAAATCAATTACCCCCTCGCATACACGAACAAATGTTATCACACATATGCCTGAAGTTCAAAACTGAAGGATTAAGGCAGCAAGAGACCTTGCTGGGTCTGCCAAGAGCCATTCGCTCAAGCATTGCACACTATCTCTTCTTCCCCATTGCACAAAATGCCTCTCTCTTTCAAGGGGTTTCTCATGATTTCCTTTTTCAACTGGTAATACTTTTATGGACAATTACGCCTGTATATATTGCTTCTCTTTTCCTCTTTTATAGTGTTATGTGCAACAATTTACCTTCAAAAGACAATAATGCAGCCTACTCTTTCTTTAAAGGTTTCAGAAATGGACGCAGAGTATTTTCCACCCAAGGAGGATGTGATTCTGCAGAATGAAGCTCCAACGGATCTTTACATACTGGTATCAGGAGCAGTGGTGAGTGAACTTAAAATTTTCTGGCGTAGAATTTTGCATAATTCACAAGCAATGCAAATTTGTATATTGATTTGATTTAAAAATAACCACTGGTTGCAGGATTTCATATACTCTGTTGATGGGCAAGACCAAGTATGTGTAATTGTAGCCTTCATATCTTTTCTATACACGAGAAAACAGAATATTTAGTTTCACTTGTCCACATGAACTATACAGGTCCTAGGAAAGGCAGTTGCAGGAGATACATTTGGAGAGATTGGGGTTTTATGCTGCAGACCGCAGCCCTTCACAGTACAAACCACCGAACTGTCTCAAATACTACGACTGAATAGAACTTCATTGATGAATGCCATACAAACAAATATGGAAGATGGGCACACTGTAATGAACAATCTCTTCAAGGTAAATATGATATTTGGAGGAAGCAGTTTAAATGCCAGACACCAAGATTATCCGTACGGAGATTCATCAATGCAGATAGCAAGTGATTTAAATTTTCCAGAGCCACAAAGGACAGAGAATGAAACAAGCAAAGGTCAAGATTGTATTGTGGATGTAAACTCAAAAGTTAAAGACGGTCAAACGGAACTCCATGCAGCAACTCGCCAGGGGCATATTGAAATGGTAAAGCTTCTGCTTGAAGGAGGAGCGAATGTAAACAAACCAGATGCTAGAGGATGGTCACCGAAAGCTACAGCAGAACAGCAAGGAAACAGGAGCATATACGATCTGTTATTAAGTTATGAAAATAGGACACCAGATGGTCATAAAGTCGAGATAATAGACCCAGAGATATCAGATAACACCAGAAATAGTCAAAGCAGACATAGAAGACAAGGGGGGTTCGACCTACTAAATTCCCATTCAAAAGGAGAATCATTAAAACTTGGCTCTAATATTTCTAATAACCCCAGGGAAGAAGTGATCAAACTGGACAAAAGGAGAATCACCATTCACATGCCGTTTCAAAGCACAAGCACATCACAGAGGCAGCAAGGCAAGTTAATAGTCCTACCTGATTCGATAGAAGAGCTGCTCAGGATTGCTGGTAAGCCATGTTTAACTTCAAAGAGGATTTGAAAAGACACCTAACTTTTGGGAATAATGATTATCAAATTTGTTAGACAAAAAACTCATTAATAGAACCAAAAACAAAATGGAACTTCAAACCTTGAAGAGAGATCAACAAACTACCTTACACATTTCCTCTTTTTCTTCTTCTACTTTAACCATTGTCTTGCCAAATCATTGTGAAACTGCAGGTGAAAAGTTTGGAGGCTACAAATTTACGAAAGTTGTTAATGCTGAGAATGCAGAAATAGATGATATATGTGTCATTCGAGATGGTGATCATCTGTTCCTACTTCAAAATCAGTGTGAAACCATGGATGACAACATGACTTAAGACTATTAAAAGGATATGATGTACACATGCAGAAAGTTTGTAAATTTTAGACCATGTACCGGAGTGTGCGCATATAAAGAAATTGAGCATACAAATTGATCAAATTGGGCCACTGAAACTGTCAATAATATTACAAAAATTGTGAAGTCAATTACAAATTGTTGCATTCTACTCAAAACATTTTTGGAGGAGAAAAACCCATCCAGTATAATAAATGAAAACATAGAACACTATAATACATGTTACAGTCTTGTAAGAATCTGGAGGGCAGAGCTATGCATGTAACTGCTTTCTGTAGGCTTTTGAGTGCACAATGAGTCACCCATTCAGTGAGCAATATGCTCACTGCATTGCTAATAGCCTGGCAAATCAGCTCAACCACATAACTATCTAAAGGATACACCGAGAGTCCAGAAAGACTGGTTAAGTATGTGTCCACCAAAAACACTGAACCTTGCACCTGCTTCTGTGCACACAAATGCTTCAGAAACAATGAGCATTCGATTCCTCTAAATGGTACCTTTAATTGGAAAAGGATGAGCTTCTGTGTTAAAAACAAACTTATCCAAAGGCATCACAGAACTATCACCAAACAGCAAGTATAAATACTTCAATGTTTCACCCAAAAAAAAAAGTCTCCATCTTGTCTCTTCTTTGAGCAGGAAGTGCAGTAACATCATCTAAAGAGCTGTATCCACCAGAATCAACTTTTGCATATTTCTCAAATGCTTCAAAAATCTTGCAACCCCATTCTCCATACCTGCATTACATTATATTTTATCAGTTAACTAAAAGAAACATGTTAAAATAAAATCCTGTGGGAAATTGGCTCATATTTTATAACGGATTCGAATTTGTAGACACCATTATGGTAAGTAGGTGGGGCCAATGACAGTGACCAATGTTGGCCCTGACTTGTGGGGTAATACTTTATGTGGGAGTTGATTAAATAGTTAGGGGCAATTTTGAAAATTTATTATAAGTAGAATTTTAATATAAATATATTGTATTTGTAATCTTATTTACAAGATGAATAAAAGAAATAGCTGTAAGCCCGTGAACGTTGGCAAATTGCCAAGCTACGTCAATATCTAGTGTTTCTGTAATTTTTCAATTTGATTATGCCATTATTTCATCATTGAATTGCATAACAATTGGTATCAGAGCCAGGTTTACAATGGCAAGCACTTCATCTTTTGCGCGATTTGATGTGGAGAAGTTCAATGGTCAAAATCAGAACTTCAGGTTATGGCAAAGAAGGGTTAAAGATCTTCTCGTACAACAGGGACTGTCAAAGGTATTACTGGGTAAAGAGATCAAGCCGGAGAAAATTATAGATGATGATTGGGAGACGATGGAGGAAAAGGCGGTTAGTACAATTCGCAATTGTTTTGCAAATGAAGTTATGTCCCATATCATGAAGGAGATGAATGCAAAGACTCTTTGGGAGAAATTACAGTCGCGTTTCATGTCAAAATCCCTGACGAATAAATTACATCTGAAACAGAATCTGTACAAACTGAGGATGGCAGATGATTCAAGCCTAAGCCAACATATTGATCAATTTAATCAGTTGATTGGGGATCTGTTTAAGGTTGACGGAAGCTATCAGAAGAGGATAAATCTCTTATTCTTTTTTCATCACTTTCAGATTCCTACGACCACATGATTACCACTCTACTTTAGGAAAAGGAAACTCTAAAACTAGAAGATACTATTGACGCCCTTTCGGAGTATGTTCAAAGGAAAGCACACCGATGATCGGCTTCAAGGTGAAGGGCTGATGGCGAAGGGTAATTAAGAGAGTGACGGGAAAAAGGACAAAGATCAAACCGAAAAAAAGAGAGGATCAAAAGCAAAGAAAAAGTAGAATGCTTTAAATGTCATAAAAAAGGGCATATGAAACGAGATTATCCGGTATATAAAAAGTGGTTAGCAGAAAAATAAAAGAAAGATAAGGCTTCTAGTTCGGCCAACGTTACTGAAAATTCGTCAGATGATAGTGGTGGAAATATGTTGTCTATTTTGGCGTGCTCTAACAGTTTGGCAGATTCTTGGATTTTGGATTCAGGATATTTATTTCATATAACACCTCACAAGGATTGGTTCGAGACATATCAAGCAACAAATAGCAAAAGAGTGTTAATGGGAAACAATGCTTCTTACAATGTTGCTGAGATTGGCATTATAAAGTTAAAGATGTTTGATGTGGTTGTCAGAATGCTAAAAGATGTGAGACATGTTCCAGAATTGAAGAAGAATCTGATTTCACTTGGCACTCTGGATTGTAATAGTTATACATGCAATACAGAGAGATGAAAGATAAAAGTTAGAAAGGGAGCATTGATTGTCATGAAAGGATAACGTATTTCAGAAAATATTTATAAGCTAATAGTGGTTACAGTTTCAGGTGGAGTAGCAGCAGTCACATCATTTAATTCCAATGCGAATGATGCAATATTGTGACACTTAAGATTGGGACATATGGGAGAATGAAGCATGATGGAGTTATACAAAAGACACCTTCTGAAAGGTGTAAAATTGTGTAAGTTAACTTTTTGCAAATTTTGTATTCTTGAAAAACAAAGAAAACATAGTTTTACTTCAGTTGTTCACAATCAAAAAGGAATTCTAGATTATGTGCATTC
This sequence comes from Trichilia minutiflora, assembly GCA_035590515.1. Taxonomy (NCBI): domain Eukaryota; kingdom Viridiplantae; phylum Streptophyta; class Magnoliopsida; order Sapindales; family Meliaceae; genus Trichilia; species Trichilia minutiflora. Next base: position 27,991 of record JAVXUL010110077.1, read on the forward strand.
GAATGTCTGGGCTCTAGTGAGGGTGATGTCAAATGGAGGTGCATTGTATTTTGTAAGTTTCATTGATGATTACTCTCGAAAAGTCTGAGTATACTTCATGAAACACAAGTATGAAGTCTTTTCAAAATTCAAGTAATGGAAAACTGAGGTTGAAAAGCAGATAGGGAGGCAAGTCAAATGCCTCAGGACAAATAATGAATCAGAATACACAGAGAAGAGATTCAGAAAATTTTGTGAGCAGCATGGATTTAAAAGGCACTACACTGTTCGAAAAACTCCACAGCAAAACAGTGTTATAGAAAGGATGAACAGAACTATAGCCGAAAGAGCAAGATGTTTGAGGTTAAATGCAAAGTTGCCTAAGGGTTTTTGGGCAGAGACAATGAATATGGCGTGCTATTTTATAAATAGATCACCAAGGATAGTTTTAGATGGCAAAGTTGCAGAGGAGGTAAGGTCAGTAAATGATACTATTCCATATTGAGAATTTTCGGATACCCAACCTATATGTATCTGTCTAGTGATGAAAGATCCAAACTTGATCTAAAGTCAAGAAAATGTATTTTCTTGGGGTACCAGAAAGGGATAAAGGGATACAAGCTTTGAGATCCAGAGTTAAAGAAAACTGTATTCAGTAGAGGTGTGATTTTCGATGAAAGCTCCATGTTGAGTTTTTTGGAAGAAGATTAATCTGGTGACAGTTTTAGGAAGACGACAAAATTCATGATGGAGTTGGAATCCTCAAAACAAGATATAGAAAACGAAAACAGAGAGCAAGAAACAACAACTACACCAAGTATAGCCTTAGATAAACCAAAGAGAAATGTAAAACCACCGAGAAAGTATGGTTTTGATGAGTTCGCTTCATTTGCTTTGGTTTCAAGTACAGGAGATCCATTCACTTTCAAGGAGGCCATTGACAGTGAAAATAAAGACAAATGAATGCAAGCAATGCAAGAAGAGATTAAATCTTTGTAGAAAAATCAGACTTGGGAACTCATTGATCTCCTAAGGAAAAGAGGGCAATTGGCTGCAAATGGGTTTATAGAAGAAAGGAAGGTTTAAAAGGAAAAGAGGACAGATTCAAGATAAGATCAGTAGTAAAAGGGTATTCACAAAAAGAGGGAGTTGATTACAATAAGATCTTCTTACCTGTTATCAAACACATTTTCATTCGGGCTACTAGCATTAATAGTGCATTACAATTTGGAGCTTGAGCAGTTAAATGTAAAAATGGCATTTCTTCGTGGTAACCTTGAAGAACAGATTTATATACACCAACCAAAAGGATTCAAACAACTTAGGAAAGAGCATCTTGTCTGTAGATTGAAAAAGTCACTTTATAGGCTGAAACAATCTCGTCAACAATGATACAAGAGGTTTGATTCTTATATACTACAGATCGGTTTCATTTGATGTGAGTACGATTGTTGTATCTACTATAAGGTGCTTGAATCTGGTTTCCGAGTGTTCTTGATGTTGTACATGGATGATATGGTGGTTACTGCAGAAAATATGACAGAAGTTAATAGATTAAAGTCATTGTTGAGTAAAAAATATGACATGAAGGGTTTGGGGGCAACAAAGAAGATACTTGGAATAGAGATTCGAAGAGACTGAAAATCAAGGAAGCTATAGGTTTCACAGCAAGGGTTTGGGGGCAGCAAAGAAGATACTTGGAATAGAGATTCGAAAAGACTGAGAATTAAGGAAGCTATAGGTTTCACAGCAAGGGTACATTAAAAAGGTGTTGAAGGATTTTAACATGCTTAATACAAAGACAGTGAGCGCTCCATTAGCTGCCCATTTCAAACTATCAGCTGAACAATCCCCAAAATTAGTTGAAGAATAGAGATACATGGCAGGTATGTTATATGCAAATGTTGTAAGCTGTCTAATGTATACGATGGTGTGTACTACGCCGGATTTAACTCATGCAATGAGTGTGGTTAGCAAGTATATGACAAATCCAGGAAAAGAACATTAGGAGGCAGTCAAATGGATTCTTCAATATTTGAAGGGGACTGCGGATTATGACATAATGTTTGAAGTTCAACAAGAGATTCTTGCTATAAAGGGATTTATAGATTCAAACTATATAGGTGACCTTGATAATAGACGGTCTATTACAGGCTATGTGTTCTTGCTTGCGGAGGGCCTATTTGCTGGAGATCTATGTTTCAGTCACTTTTAGAATTATCTGCAACTGAATCAGTATACATGGCTTTAACAGAAGCTAGAAAGGAAGCTTTGTAGTTGAAAGGACTGATTGGAGAATTTGTGCTGCAAATAGGAGTTCAAATATGCTGTGACAGTTAGAGTATGATATATTTAGCTAAAAATCAGGTGTATTATGTTAGGACTACGCATAGTGACGTTACGTTTCATAAGGTCAGAGAGTTGATTTCTTCAAAAAATATAATTCTTGATAAGGATGATACCTCAGAGAATACAACAAACATGTTAACTAGATCAGTTCTAGGGATCAAGTTCAAGGTATGCTTGGACTTGATCAATGTTTGTAGTTACTGATGTAATGGCGTGTCCTCCTAACTATTAGAATCTTCAAAGTAGGTGAAATAATTCTTCAAAGTGGAGGTTTGTTAGAAATTGGCTCATGTTTTATAAAGGATTCGAATTTGTAAGAACCATTATAGTAAGTAGACATGGTAATACTTTATGTGCGAGTTGGTTAAATAATTGGGGATAGCCCCTGCGGTATAGGAAAAGGACAATTTCGAAAATTTATTGTAAGTAGGATTTTAATATAAATACATTGTATTGTAATCTTATTTATAAAATGAATAAAAGAAATAACTGTAAGCCTGTGGACGTAGGCAAATTGCCGAATCACGTAAATCTCTAATGTCTTTGTATTTTTCAATTTGATTCTGCTATTATTTTATCATTGAATTGCGTAACAAATCCTTCACACACCCACACACAAATCCTTCACACACCCACACACAATTACGTGTGTGGTCTGCAGTAAGATTTTAGATCATACAAGAAAATGTAGAGCATCAGAATCTCAAAAACATACTTTGGGTCTTCTGTGATGCGATACCAGACAAACAGTGATTCAACAGTTTCAGGACACAATAAATTATGCCGATCAGCATGTTTAATTATTATGTTATTCAAATATTCTGAGCTCTTATTACCACCATCAAGGCCACCTTCATAATACTCCTGCTTAATATAAAATTATATCAGAAAAATCAAAGAATGTGATAAAAAAAATTAAAATATTCTGCAGCGAAGCAAGTAGAAGCAAGATAATAACAGTAACAATACAACTAACCCCTGTGCGGAAATAAGCAATTTCTGGAGAAAGACCAGAAGAAGTTACTGAATACATCTCAAAGCAAGTCTTGGCTAAATCTTCAGCAAGCCTTAAATTTTCCAGGTCTTCAAAGGTAAGAAGATTGTCTTTCATAGCCTTTTCCTTCGTGATACCCTTAGTGGCACCAAGAGCCAGAGTGCCAGGCAAGAAGCAAACCTGAAAAGGATACAAGAAGATTTTACATCTCAAGAAATAAGCTTGATGAAAATTTACTTAAATGACACGTACCATCTGTACCAACCATGCCATCAACACCATATATGTGAAAAGAAATCAATAATATGATTCTCATTATTTTAACCAAATGATTTACAACCCTATATATATACAAAGGAATCCTAGTTTGAATAGGAGACGACAAATAAAAACTTCCTATACAGATAAAGCTTAATTATAGGAACATTATTCATAAAGAAAGTAATCCCTAAAAATTAGAAAAGACAATTAATTTCCCACAATATACATATTTGTAACTTATACATGCCATGAATCATATAAAGGAAAAAAAGTTCTACACCACCAAGTACACTGCTTCATCACATTGGCCACTCAAATAATTGCATAAAGGTGTGATTGCTGAGATGCATAAATTTATTCAGCACTAGAAAGAATATTCTGCTTTGACTAGGATGGGCCGTCTTTATGGTAAGAGGGAAGGCTAGACCATGCTCCATAGCCTAATATAATCAATATTATCATACACACACCTGAGTCCATGCATATTTGCTAGTAAATAAAAACCATAATTCATCTATCACTTCATCATATGCCCTACTTCTGGTATATAAAATTTATGTCCTATAGCCAAGAAACAGATATATGCTTTTATCTCTTCTAGTAACCTCAACAAGACTATATATCAACTGCACGTCAGTTAGTACTAGGGACATCTTGAGTTCTCAAACCAGATCCAGTTGATATCAAAACAATAACCATTGGCAATTATCCATCGGTTATAGCAAACTGGTAAGTTACCATCTACCCGTATACCAATATACTAAGCAACACTTACCAAGTGATCCATTTTTGGACTAAATGATCCTGTCGATCCATAAGGCAATTCTCCCACAAAAACCAGCCCATTGGGAATTGATTTCTGAACAAGCAGGTGTCTGACACCCTTCATTGCTTCCTCATACATCTCGTATAGATATGTTGAGTTGCTATTGTGACTGGCTCTTTGTTGAAGCCACACTTTGATTAGGTACTCATAGTAGCTGTCTCCAAGGGATCCCAGTCTAACATTTTCTCCACTAAATCCACCAGTGTGAGGGCTGCATTTCATGCAAGTTGATACCAATAAACATTATTAGCCATTAAATGCCCACAGTGATAAGGAATCTTATTACTGCAGATGCATCTAAGTAGAAAAATGAAAACAGTCAGAGTGTATTCAACATGAAAGATAAGACAAATTTATAGCTTCGTAGAATTAAAATTAATACACTTTCTTAACAATGAAAAGATAACTTAGAAGATCCAAACAAAACAGTGATAAAAGCTCTAAAAGAAAGCGCAATCTTTTGAGCAATAATCTGGTAAAAATTCTAAAAGGAATTGCCGTCTTTTGAGTAATAATCAGGTAAAAATTCTAAAAAGAATTACCATCTTGAGTAATAATGTAACATTTTAATGCAAGACTGTACCTTATATAAATGGCAACCAGTCCTTCCACCTTTGGGAGAGTTTTAAAATGTTCCAAAACCTTCATCGCCTCTGTACCATATTTTGGATCGCCAGAAACAGTAGAGAGATAGTTAAACTCAAGCTGTAAAGTGGAAACCTCAGAAGTACTACTCAAACCATCTGGAGATGGATGTGCTGAAGAATCTCTTAAAACAACATCACTGAAGGGAATAGGTGTAGGACTGGAGGTAAATGCAGATAGGAGACAATCAGCCAACTTTTTGGCAATTTCTAGATAAACAGCTGCCCTTGGTCCCTTAGTTGTTGGGTTCATCCCTTTTCCTCCCCCGCCTAAATGATATGCACTTAAAAGACCACCCAAAATTCGAATGGTAGTCTCAAATAAATTGACCTGGCCTTTCTGACTAATCCTATCTAAAAGATGTGTTTCAATCCATCAACCAGCTTCAGAAACAACATCAGCAGCACCCATTATCATTGCAGTATCAAGAGCATCCACAACAGTAGCACCCAGACCTCCCAACCCATCAGTTCCCCGCTGGCTCAGTGGCATAAGCTCATCAAACATATAGCATATTTTTATAACCAGACCATGCATGGATAAAAGCCTCCATTACATTATGTTGCCGATCCATCCATTCTGAACCAGCACTTATCTTCTTAGGCCTATGTATAGAACTACTATTACCACCTATTTCATCCGGAGATAATCGTGGGTGAAACCATGGGGGTTTTCTCCAGAATTTTCGAAATCTGTTATTACCATCTATGACTTTATATTCTTCAATAGTTTTAATACCTTCTAATTTATTGGAAACAGAATGAGCAGGAGTTGCATGTGTCAGCAAAAGATACACCTTAACATTAATCAAAAATCATTAACATTAATGGAAATTTTCCAGTACAACACCCTAAACAATCACACTTCATGTTGATCGTGAACAAGCTCTGACTGATCACCTGATATTTTAAAAATAGAAAGAGAAGAAACAGGAAAGAGTCAATTCAGAAAAGATCAGCTATATCACACAAACTTGCAAGTGTAGCAAATAAAAATTGAAATAAATAATGATGGCTTCCAAAGGCAAGGCATGAATTGGGAAAATAAAATAAAAAGGGAGATAAAACCATCGTATGGTTTGTAATATTATCCATTCATTTCATTATTCTTTGAACACCTACAGACTTCACAAAATGCCTAAAAGTAACAGCTCAAGACGGCTCAGATTGATTCTGTCCATAAATATACAGCAGCATTGGTAAATACACCCTATTATCATTGATAAGCTCAGTAGACTTGAAAACAAGCTACTAAATGTTTAGAATGTGCAAGAAAATTAATCAGGCGCTTATGGTTCTTGAACAACAAGCTACTGTTGGATTTTTTATGGGCTTACATTAAATCGTTGCTATGATTTATTAAAAACGGGCTAATGTTATAGTCATTGAGT
>JAVXUL010110113.1:0-18318 GCA_035590515.1 Trichilia minutiflora
AGGAGGTCCTTATCTGCCTATGTATTCACCTTGAATGGTTGCACTGTCAGCTGGAAGTCAAGTCTTCAACATGTGGTAGCCTTGTCTTCAACAGAAGCTGAATACATAGCAGCAACTGAAGCCATGAAAGAAGCATTGTGGCTGAGACGATTGTTAACAGAACTTGGGCTGAGTTAGAAAAGTGTGAAGATCCATTGTGACAACCAAAGTGCTTTGCACTTGGTGAGAAATCCTGTATTCCCCGAGAGGTCCAAACATATTGATGTTAGGCTACATTTCATCAGGGATGTGATGGAGTCAGGGCTGGTGAAGATGGTGAAGATAGATACCAAGGTAAATCCAGCTGATCATCTTACAAAGGCATTAGTTTCCAACAAGTTTAATCTATGTTTGAGCTTGCTAGAAATTGGTAAAACTTAGAGATGAGTTAAAGAACCAGAAAGGATCTGTGTGTCTGTTGATGATTGTTTGATCAAGGTGGAGATTTTTGGAGATTGATCAATCAATTTGCAAGTGGTTGCTGCAAGTGGGAGGAATTGCTGCAAATTAGGGAAGACAAACAGGGGGATTCAAGTTCGTTATTTCTATTAAATGAGTGGGTTTGACAGATTTGCCCTCATTGGATTTAAGCCCGCAGTTCATTCATTAATGGCAATTTGGTAATTAGCCAAGAAAGTTTATAACGAACTGCAGATTCCAGAAATTCGTTGAGCTGGCTAATGATTTAAGGACTTGGTGGCTTTGATTCATCAGGAGGTGTAATGTTTTTCGTTTGAATTCTTTTTCTTGTAAATTCTCTGAAATCAATACAAGAGACTGGATCCCTTGGATCGATTCGTGGATGTAGGTTTTTCCAAAAATCGAACCACGTAAATTGCTTCTTGAGTCTTCTTTCTTTTCTGTTTTTAGTTTTCTTGTTTTTGCATTCTTGAGTTTTTGGCTTGAATTCTTGCTGAGTTTCTTTTCTGGTTTTTGTTTTCTTGGTTTGGGAATATTCTTTGGTTCTTAACAATTATTTTAAATTCAAAGATTGTATTTTTTTAAAAATATTTTATTTTTAATTAATTATTATTTTAAATTCAAAGATTGTATTTTTTTTTAAAATATTATAACTTTATATATTTAAACCAAAAGTTATAATTTTTGAAAAAAGTTATAACTCCATCAAAAATTATATCTTTTAATTAATTTATTTATAAAAGCAAAGTAATATGTATTAGAAATACAACAATTCTTTTTATAAACTCTCTGTATGTAAAAGAAACATTCTGTCTACAAATGAATTATCTGCATTTTCTCTAACTTCTAAGTTGTTATTAATTCAACTTCTAAGAATTAATAGTTAAATTCTAAAAAACAGTCTTCATCATCCTTCAAGTAATTCAGAAAAGGAAAAAATATTGTTTTAGAATATTGCAATATACTGCAAGCCTCTGTCATTCGTTTATAAGATTTTTTTTTTCTTACAGTGTATTAGTTCTGTTGAATTTTTATTGAATTTGGTTTATTATTATTAAATTCTGACTATTATTGTTGTAGTTCCAACAGATATATTAGTTCTATAACATGTCATAATCTCATTAAGAATCAATAAGAACTATAATCTCTTTCTTGTTTTCTTCCTTATTATCACTTCTTATCTCATTCTAGCCAACCCACATTCATTCATACTCATCTCAATCTAACCTTCATTTCAATCATTTTTATCCACAACTAACATTTCATGATTTCACCATCACCTATATATCATTCAAAAATCAATCATCAAATCCACTTGGCCTAGTTATGATCCCAACCATTTCTTCTTCTATATTAGATATGAGTAACAATAATTCATTCAATTATCTATAATTAATCCAAACTCAATTATACAATTTGTATGCATCAATAAATCGTTCAAACTAAGTAAGCATTTCATCAATAATCAATCCAATCTAGATAACCACATAAAGATAAATCCATATATCATCTAATACAAACCAACACATCAAGGTTACTTCCTAAAAGATAAAACTAAGATAGCATAAGTCCTTGTTTAACTCCAATTCCACATAATTACTAAATAAATCAATTCATTGTCATACAACTTTCACAATAATTAATACATACATATATACAGAGTACAATCATATAGCATACAATCATGGTTATTAATAATCCCTATTCTCTCTAAAGTCATTGCCCGTAAGGATGAAACTAAGATAGCATAGGTTCTCGTTTAACTCCAATTCCACATAATTACTAAATAAATCAATTCATTACCATATAACTTTCATAATAATCAATACATGCATACACACACACATATACACACACATATATAATATAGCATACAATCATAGTTCTCAATAATCCCTATTTTCTCTAAGACTATTATCCGTAAGAATAGGATTTCGATATCCTTATCAACTATTGCACCATCACCTTCATGTATAGATATTAAAGTATGACTAATATGAGTCCCCAAAATTGCCATTCTCTCTAAGGCCATTGTCACTTGACCCGTAAGAATGGGTACTCAATACCCAATTCTCTCTAAGGCCATCGTCCACAAGAATAGGTATCAAGTATAATCGATATTAAGTCATCATCTCGTGAGGACCCTCATGCACCCTAGCATCATCATGGACCCTCACGCGTCTCATCATCATCACACAAAGTTAACAAACTCATATTCGCACGTATATGTGCTATGCATTAACAATCATTTATAAGATATTCAGTCATTATAATCAATTAGAATTCATACATGTCATACGTGTTATAACACTAACATCAATTTAGGATATCATTATCCAATTAAAAGTTCAGATAACCATTTATATACACATCGATATACAATCTAAACAATAGTTACTCTATTCATTAACCACATATATCAAATCCTCCTACATCAAACATCATCATAATCCATACTATACCAATATAATGGTTAAAACGAGTCCACAAGTCTACTCACATAAAAGTTATGGAATAAATAATATGTGATAAAACTATAAAGTATTCTCATTTTCAGATCGTACTTAACAATATATAAATATCAATACCATATAAGCTATTCATTTCGTAAGTTGTAAAAATATAGACGAGCATATCAATAGCTAACTTAAAAACATTTATAAATTATCCACTCACTTGTTTGTTCGTATCTCTCTAGATTCTATGTGATCAAACAAGCTAACAAAATATCACATAAATCGCTACTGACAATACACATGTATAAGACAGTTTCCTTTTCCTAATATCAAATATAGGTACTTTAGAATACCTTATATATTATTCTTTACTAGGAGAAGAAACTACCGCTCTAATTAAACAAACACAATGCTAATGCAACGTACCATAAAACCTTATTTATTTTTGATAAATAATATAACATAATTGTATTGGTTATCTTATGATTTTTCGTTATTTATTTTTGATAATTATATTAGTTTTGTATTTTTTTAATTAATGATAATATGCCATATTAGTTTACACACAAAAGTTTATGTTTAGGTATTTTTTCCAAAGCCTAGTCCAAAGGCCCAAGTCTATTATCCTGAGGTACCAATCTCTTTAAAGACCCATAATACGGTAATGTTCTGAGACCTTTTATCACAGTGTTAAAGTAGGGGCTCTTATTGATCATAGCTTTCAAAGGAACGTATGCAAGGGAACGTCTCAGATTATAATACGTTGACGTTTCAAGACCTTTAACCACAGTGTTAAAGTAGGGGCTCCTACCAGTCATAGCCTCCAAGATCACGTATTCAAGGGAACATCTTAGATTACAATACGATAATGTTCTAAGACCTTCTTTTTAAGTATTAAGCAATTGACTATTTTATAGTTCATCACTCAAGACTTACGACGTCTCATAACACACCCTCAAAGATCCAATCTCTGGGATCAGCCATCCGATCCCATCAATCCTCTAGAATATTCACCTATACACATGGACAAGTACGAACCCTATAAAATTCGTATCCCGTAATTTTCGTAACAAACTTTTTTAAAAAATCAATAATGATGTGACACATATATACGATTATATCTGCAAATGATTAAAAACTGACGAATTTCAAGAATAAAGGGGAGGTTTGTTTTCATTCATGAGTAACGAATATTTTGATTTTTTATATAGAAAACATACATCCAGAGATAACTCTCTCTCTCTCTAATTTTCTCTCAACTCTCACATACAAGTAAAACCCTTACTAACTTAAGTATCAGAGGATTTTTGCTGAGACACCAGCTTTTACCTTTGAGATTTCTGTGTTTTATAGAGTAGTATTTTAAAGAAGATTCACCTTTGCAGAAGAAAAAGAAGTTGGTGCTCGAGGTTGAAGACATTTACGACTTCTTGCATCAATATTTGGTGTCATCTGTAGGGAACGAACAAAAAGCTAGTGAACCACCAATTTCTTTAGAGATGACAACAGCAAGAGCTTACCTAACACGAAGGCATGCGTCAAAATAGAGAAATTTAGAAAGAGATTCTATCGATATGATAGTAGTAGTAGACGAAGCTCAGAATCTGTTATAGGAGATTTTGGAGCACGTAAGCTCCAAATCTAATTGAGGGAATGTCCCTACTCGTAGGCCATGCCAATACGAGAGAAACAAATGAAATAACTTATTTGTTATAACAACTCAAAGACAGTGAACAATGATATACAAAAAAAAACAACAGATATAGATACTATTTAAAAAAATTATAGAGATAAGGAAGATATTCTAGATACGTTCAAAGCTACCAGATGAAGTAGTAGAGAACAGTACCCCACGACCAGAAAGAATGATGAAGAATGATGATGAAGTGAGAAAGAGAGACCCAAAGAAAAGATATACAGTAACAGAGAAGAAAAAAGACAAGGATATTAGGGACCTCTTTTAAGGAAAATGGAAGGCAGGAATGAGAACGTGCCTTTCAAGATCCAATGAAGGCACTATCATAAATCCACACATGTATCTCAGAGTCCAGAATCTGCTTAAAGCAGATCTCTTAAAGCCAGTTTATCCCCTGGTGACATGAAGGTGATCCTAAAGTAAAGACGAAAAAGGGACGTAAAGCTTTTAAGCATTGGTATTCATGACAGGAGGAGGATTGGGAAACTGTTACCAAAAAAAAGGATGTTGAGACCTTGATGAGAAAGCTTGTAGAAGAAATGAATAGAGAAAAATTATGGCCCCAAGGTGAACTTGTCGAATCTGTTCAACAAATAAGGTCATACTCTAAGTCTCCATTTGTTCCTAAACTTATGAGTTTAACTTTGTCCCGTAAGTTTAAGATGCCTTAAATCACCCCGTTTTTTAAGAAAACGGATCCTTCTTTATGCATGGACTTCTTCTAAGAAATTATTCTCATCCAAGGTTTGGGTGAAGATCAGATGTGTCATTTGTTTCTATTAACACTAGAAGGACAGGCAAGAAAATGATTTGTTAACCTTGCTCCAAGAAGCATTCAAGACTTCGCACAATTATATGACATTTTTATAAAAGAGTTTAGAGGAGTAGTTTTCAGCACCAAGACTCTGAGCTTCTTGTTGTTGCTTAAACAAGGAAATGGAGAAAGCCTCAGAAGTTTTGTGAAGAGATACCATAAAGAAATGCTAGAACTGGGGGCTTTTTATCACCCCTTAACATTGAAAGGTTTGAAATAAGGATTAAAAATAGACTGAGCTTGGTACGTTGTGTGTCGTTCCTCTGTGACCACATATGAAGCTACTCAAAAAGAATTACTTGATAAAATAGGGGTGAAAAACCAAGTGATGCTGAAAATGAAGGAGGAGAATGTTGTAAGAGGTCCTCTGAAAGAAAATAACCGATTCAACAAACCTGAGAAGAAGAAGTGAAAGGCTAAGCAAAGAAAATCCTCTGAGATGAACCATGGAAGACACGTCTTTGATCACTTTGGAGTTGAAAGGCGAAGGGATGATCAGTATTTCAGAGAAAGGAGATCGCCTCAGAGGGAGGATTCGAGGAGGGTGGCTTAAGTACAGGGGAAAAGAACTTTTACCCCTTTGAATATGTCTCTTTCACAAATATTAGAAGAAATAAAAAGGTGAGGGACACTCCTGTTAGGTACAATCAAGTCAAAACTAAACGAAGATTTGAAGAACAAGTTCTGTGAATTCCATTAAGACGTCGAGCATCTTACAGATGAATGTTACTATCTGCAAAGTTAGATCAAAATCTTGATCAAAAATAACTATCTAACTGAGTTCGTGATAGATGTTGATGATAAATCACAAGACCCGAAGCAGGGTCAAAGGAAAGATAATCTGAAAGTGATTATAGGGGACCCTACTTTAGTAGAAAATTCTAACATGTCTCAAAAAAATTATTCTCAGTATTCTGTACACGAAGAAAAGACTAAAGGTCACCTCGGTTCTTATACTATTCATAAAAAGACAAATATAAAGTCTATTATCCACATGATGATGCCTTAGTGGTTACTTTAACAGTGAAAACTTCTCAGATCGACAGGATTTTGATTGACACAGGTAGCTGTACTAAGATTGAGATTGAGATCTTTTGAGACTGCTTTACATGAATTCAGGAAATCTTGTGTGTATCTTCTGGGAACAGTACAGCTACCAGTGATGATGGGTGACAAATCATATCAAAAGACCATAATAATAGAGTTACAAGTTGTGGATCTCAAGATGTCATACTCTATTATCTTGGGAAGGCTCTTTCTCAGATCTACTAAAGCAGTAGAGAGTGTTTACTATTTAAAACTTAAATTTAGAGCAGGAGACGGAGTCAGGATTGTAAGAGGAAGTCAGAAGGAGGCTCGATCCTATTTTGCCAATACTTCAAAGAGTTCTTACTGCATATATAAATGCCCTCTGAAGGAAACAACTATAGACAAGGGAGAAGATGATCAATAAGAAAGGGTGTCCCAGAATTTAGACAAGAAAGTTAGTCGACTGCATAAGTTGTCACCTGTCGAGCTGATATAGGAGATGGTAACTCTAATATTAGATGATAAACGACCTGAAAGAGTCGTGAAGATTAGGTTTAACCTGAACATTGAGCTAAAGATGTCTTTAATTGAAGTGTTGAGGTAGAATGCTGATGTGTTTGCTTGATCCCATGATGATATATCAGGAATTGACTCTCGGGTCATCTCCCATCGTTTAACAATGGATCCATAATCCAAGCCAGTAGCTCAGAAGAGAAGAGTATTTAATACTGAATAAAGAGATGCTATAAAGGCAGAAGTGGAGAAACTTTTAAAGGTCAATTTTATCCAGGAGGTCCATTACCTCAAGTGGATTGCTAATATGGTAATGGTGAAGAAAACCAATAGAAAATAAAGGATGTGTGTGGACTTCATTGACCTGAATAAGGCTTGTCCTAAAGATAGCTTTCCTTTACCAAAAATTGATCAATTAGTAAATTCTTTGGCATGACACGAGCTTCTGAGCTTTATGGATGCTTTTTTGGGGTACAATCAAATAAAGATGCATGAGCCTGATAAGGACAAGACTGCTTTTATCATCAATCAAGGCTTATACTGTTATAAAATTATGCCTTTTGATTTAAAGAATGCTAGTACAATATTCTAGATTGGTCAATAGGGTCTTTAAGCCCTTGATTGGATCAACTATAGAAGTATATGTTGATGATTTGATAACAAAGTTCGTGAGGGCCTCTGACCACACTAAACACTTATAAGAGACTTTCTTTTACCTGAGAAAGTATAATGTGAAGTTAAACCCTGAGAAGTGCTCATTTGGGGTCAATAGTGGAAAATTTCTTGGCTACATTAATAGCAAGCATAAAATTGAAGTCAACCCACAAAAGGTGAAGGCTATCATGGATTTGAAGCCCCCGAAAACAATAAAAGAGTTACAAAGTTTATCAAAAAGATTAGCCGCATTGAGCAAGTTTGTTTCAAATGCCACAGACAAATGTTTCCCTTTTTTTCAGATGATGAAAAAAGGGAAGAAGATGGAGTGGGACGAGAACTGTGAACTGAGTTTGAGGGAGCTTAAGGAGTACCTAGTTCATGTCTCACATCTTATCAGTCTTGAGGAGGGAGACATCCTACAACTATACTTAGCTGTCAGTGATCACTCTATAAGTTTGTCCTGGTAAACGAGGATGCTGAAAAGATACATAGACCTATTTATTATGCTAGTAAAGCTTTGCTAGACGCTAAGACGAGATACACCCAACAGAAAAGCTTGCTCTTTCACTTGTTATCGCGGTCAGAAAGTAGGGCCTTTATTTTCAGGCGCACCAGTTTACTGTAATAACCAATCAACCTCTGAGATAAATTCTTCATAAATCAGATTTATCAGAGTGTTGGTAAAGTGGTTAGTCAAACTCAGTGAGTATGATATAGACTATTGACCCCAAAAAGCTATCAAGGGGCAAATACTAGTAGATTTTATTACTGAAGGTCAATAGAAGGGCAGCTGTTAATATTGGAGGTCTCAGAAAGCAATCAGATCCGAGATGAATTTAACACCTCTGCCTTCAACATTTCAAAAGAGTTCTGACAACTATATGTTGATGGTGCATCAAACATTCAAGAAAATAGGGCTGGTGTAATTTTGAGACGACCTAAAGGAGAAGAGGTCATGTATTCCTTAAGGTTTGATTTTAAAGTAACTAACAATGAGGCGGAGTATGAAGCATTGATAGCCAGGATCAAGTTGGCTTAGGCCTTAGGAGTTACATGTCTTAGTATAAATTGTGACTCTTAGTTAATTGCCAATAAGATTAAAGGATAATTCTAGGCTCGAGAGGACAATATGCAAGCTTATTTGAGCCAAACTAGAAGACTCCTTAAGGCATTTAAAAAAGTCACAGTGAAGCAGCTTTTTTGATTTGAAAACTCCAAAGCTAATACATTAGCCAAATTAGCTTCTACCTTCAAGGGAAAAGTTCTTGTCTCAGTGTCATAGAGATTTTAACACAAAGAAGCATAGACTTGAAAGATGAACATGTGACTACCATGCAGGAAATCCTAAACTCGACGTGGATAAGAGAACTCAAATCATATATCCAATGCGAGAAACTACCAATAGACAGAAATGAGATGAGAAAGATCAAGAACAGGTTAGTCAGGTACGTTGTCATTGATAATATATTGTATAAACGTAGTTTTAGCTTGTCATATTTGAAATGTTTAAGATCAGATGAGGTTAATAAAGTTTTGGAAGACATACATAGTAGAATCTATAGGAGCTATAGTAGGGCTCGTTTCTTTATGTATAAAATCCTTTGACAAGGATACTACTAGCCTATAATTTTGAAGGATGCTTCTCAGATTGTTAGATCATGCCACAGATGTCAGATTCATGGAGATATTCTCAAATAATCACCAAAAAAACTCTCTTTTCTCTCCAGTTCTTGGTCTTTTTCTCAATATAGACCAGACCTGATCGGACCATTACCTACTGCTCGAGCCAACACCAAATACATAATTATTGCGATAGATTATTTTACAAAGTAGGTAGAAGCACAGCCTCTCCCTAGTATAACATAAAGAAAGACAACAGCTTTTATGAAGTAAAACATAATGTACAACTTTGAAGTCCCACAAATTTTGGTGGTGGATAACGAAAAGCAATTTGACAACTCCAAATTCAGAGAATTCTATTCAGATTTCAGTATTGATTTGAGATTTGTTACACCAGCTCATCCTCAGGCTAATGGACAAGTGAAAGCTACCAATAAGATAGTCAAGAATGCCCTGAAGAAGAAGCTCGGAGAACACAAAAGAGTATGGATAAACAAGATGCTTGAGGTACTTTGAGCTTATAGAATAACTCCCAAAGTGGCAATGGGAGAATCTCCATTTTTACTAGCTTTCGGATGTGAAGCCATGATCCCAGTTGAAGTTGACATCCCAACTTTTCTAGTACAAGACCATGATGAAGAAAGGAATGATGCTAGCCGACGACTAAACCTGGATCTGTTAGAGAAAGTGCGAGACAAAGCCGCCATCAGAGTAACAGTTAATCAACAAAAAGTGGCTTGATACTACAATCAAAAAGTCAAACATCAAACCTTTCAGAGAGGAGATTTAGTTCTCAGACGAGTAATTCTTAACACCAGACTTCTTGGTGAAGGAGTGTTTGGAGCCAATTGAAAAGAGCCATCCAAAATCACAGAGATTCTTAGACCCGACGTCTATAAACTGAAAACACCAGGAAGAGTACAAATTAAGAAACCCTGGAACATTGAGAAGTTAAAATTGTACTATCCTTTATTCAACCTTATGGCTTCATCATCTACTCTAGTATTTGGCATTGCACGTGTTTGAATTTCAATGGTATTAGCCCTTATCATTTCTCAACAACATCTCTCAGTATTCAAGTTTTATGCCTTTAACTGACAAATATTCCTCTAATTATGAGATGATGTCATCTCTTATTTGAAGGCCGCATGTTGGTCAGGAACCACGTCATTCTGAGAAGAGACCACATGTCAAGATGAGGCCACGTCGTCTCTTATTTGAAGGTCGCATACTAATTAAGAACCACGTCGTTTTAAAAGAGATCATATATTGATATGAGATCACATCATCTCCTATTTGAAGGTCACATACTTGTCGAGAATCATGTCATTCTAAGAAGAGATCACATATTGGTATGAGACCATGTTGTCTCTTATTTGAAAGCCGTATACTGGTCGAGAACCACGTCATTCTGAGAAGAGATCACATGTTAGTATGAGACCACGTCATCTCCTATTTAAAGATCGCATGCTAGTTTGAAACCACGTCATTTTGAGCAAAGATCATATGTTAGTATGAGACTACATCGTCTCTTATTTGAAGATCGCATGTTGGTCTGGAACCACATCGTTTCAAGAAGAGACCACATGCTGGTATGAGACCACGTCGTCTCTTATTTGAAGATCGCATGCTGGTTGAAAACCACGTCATTCTGAGAAGAGACCATATTTTGATATGAGATTACGTCGTCTTCTATTTGAAAGCCACATGCTAGTATAGAATCACGTCGTTCCGAATAGAGATCGTATATTAGTTTGGGACTATACTGTCTCCGAGCTGTGATCATCACTAAGTATGGTCTAATCTACATTGTTTTCATTTTAAAGTCAGATCAATGATTTATTAAGTCTACTAATCCTTATCTATTATAAAAACAACTTATGTTTATAATTAATGGAAGCTATGATACTTGTTTTGATTATTCTATCCATACATCTCATGTTTGCTTACCAACTCAGTTGTCAGTTATAATATTATCCGAGCTGACCTTTATGCTTAATAAAAAATTTTCTACGTGTTTTAATTAACTGTTAAATTCTCAACTTATACCAAGTTAATACTTGTACTCAAGAAAACATTCAATAAATAACATGTGTGAACAATTTCTGTTACTTAACTTGTTTGTATAAGTATAAGCAGGTGTTCTCTCAGAAGACACTTATCTGAGCCCAAGAAGAAGTACAAGAACAGGGATTTAAACAACAATTTTTCATTAGGAAATATGTGTCTTTCTACAAAAAGAAAAGAAAGAAAAATTACAAGGACAAAAACCTAAGTCTCTATATTAATAATTTCTTCCTGATTTCATGGGGACTTAGGTCTCTATCCAGGTGGAGGATCTATGGATAAATCACCAAGAGGCTGCCCTTGAGATGGTGGGGGATCGACAATGATAATCTCGGTATTAGAGTCTGAGGCTGGACCTTTTTTATTTGTTTCAGTTGTTGGGACCTCAAAAGATGGTATCTCTCTCCCCAAAGCCTTAAATAGCCATCTGAGGTCAAGGTGAGGATATTGTGCCTTGAAAGTTTGGCACGTCAGGTCTATGGCTTGGTCCATCTTGGCCTCACCTTTGACCTCAGTGATTGCGATGGCTTTTTATACCTTTACCGTGGCTTTTTGGGTCCATTAAATTTCTCTAGCTGCCCTTTTCTGAAATAGCTTCAGCTCGGATTCCTTAAGTGCAAGTTGAGACCTGAGGTTAGAATTCTCAACACTAAGACCAGTTTGCTCGAATTCTGAGGCTACTACCCAGAGTTCAACTCCTCTTTCTCTTTCTCCCATGCTAACTCTTTTTCTTCAAGTCTCGTCCTCTCTACCGCTAGAGCTGCCTCCGTTTTCTCATGGGACTCCATGGCCCAGGCATTCTTATTGTCTAATTTTTTCAGTTTTTTTATTTCACCCTTCCTAGCCTTCCATTGAAACTTTATTTGTTAGACCGCCTATAAATCGAGAAAATCATTAGTAAATAGATAAATAAATAAATAATAAAATAAGTATTAAACTTATATGCAGACCCCATCTTTACATAAACTCTATAGCCTCTACATCCTTCAGAAACTCTAACCTTTAAGAAATACCAGGGGAAAGATGTTTCCCCGCATCATTGATCAGCCCTAAAAGATGAGTAAAATGTTGTCGTTTTCCTTTTGGGATATCATCATATTTAAGCTCAGTGATGTTTGTCGACCCAAAAAAACTTTCAGAATAGGACTTCGGGTGGTTGGCCACACCAGTCCTTGGTCTCTTCGTACCTTTCTCCATTGGTGAATCCTCTGTCATTACCCTCTTTCCTTTATCTTTAGTAACAATGGGGAGGGTTTTGGATTTTGACTCTGAGACTATAGTCGGTCCCTAATTCCTCCTTATAAGGCACCCAGTTTTAACTTGTCTTTTTGTGTCCTGATGTGGTTGTTTTATGTCCTGAGGTGGCTGAATGAGGGACTTCACTTTCTTTTCCTTACAAGTTTAGACAGGGCTACCAATGGGGTTTCCAGATTATTTTTCTGACATCGCGGTTCTTGCAAAAATAACAAAAAGGGGGGTTAGCCACATACACAACAGCAATAACAAAGTTATACATAAAAGGAAGACATTTACTCTGAGCACAATTCATCTTATGTAGGTTCACAAACTCCTTGTTCGAGTAGGTTTTTACTAACCCTGAGGAGATAAGGTTTGTGTCAGACAGTAAAGTCTTTTGATCTATTGATTGAGATCTTGCTAACCTAATTATTTTTAAGCTATGGGTGCTCAATTCCCCTTCCCCCACCCATATTAGGGCTTTATCAAAGGCCCTCAGAATGGGAATATCTGGCTCTAAGTTCTAATTGTCACCCATTAAGAATCATTTGCTCTTTCAACCCTTATTGCAGGCGGGATTTTCCTTTATTGGATTGGGCTTCTGAGACCTCGTATAGAGATAATACCATCCAGGGTTCTTTCCGGGTTCTTCTTGAGTACATACAAATGCTCTATTTCTTCTATTGAAGGTGACGAATCAGTTTTTTGGCTCCATAATACGTATAAACCCAAGAATATTTTTCAGCTATTCAGATTAAGCTGATATGGAGCTATCCTGAAGGATGCAAAAATCTTGAAAAAATATCCCTACAACGGTAATCTGACTCCTAAATAAAACAATTCTTCATTATAGCTATTTCACCCTCAGGAGGGCTACTGAGTTTTTTATTAGCCTCGAGGGCAGAGGTAAATATCCTCATGGATCTTAAAGCAAGCTGTATAAGCCTCAAGGTCCGTTTCCAATATGGTGGAAGTGAACCAATCATGTTCATACAGTGATTGAACCTCTGATATTGGCATTGAGCTAGTCACCAAAGCCAAATCCTCTCCTGAGTTGCCTCTCCTAGGAATAGCCTTGAATGTAGAAGAAGAGTTGGAAACAGAAGTCATTTCTATCCAAAAAATATAAAGGAAAAGGTCAATAAGGCTATTGTGGGATCACTAACAACTCAAAGACTCTCTCATCACTATCAGAGATCGTTGTATCCTAATGGCTAGACTCAATACAACATTTAAGTTTCAGTCTTTTCATATATATATACTCTAATGTCTCTAATGATGGTTATATGGCCTAAATCATGCATAATTATAAGTTTTTGACATAAAAAGCCTAGGCTAAATTGGAGGAAAACATAAGTGTTTTTAATAAATTACCTTAGGGCTTTTATAAGATTAATTGTGTTGATGACGATGAGAGTTTGAAGCTTAGCTCCTCTCCACTTGACACTATCCCCAATTGCTTGTCATTGGTGATCGAACTTCAATCGAGAGAGAGACCCAAATTTTGTTTTAATTTTCTTACCAAAATTAAAAGAAAATGATAATATATATTTTCTTTTTAATTTCTAATTATTTTAATTCATATTTATCATATAAATATAATATAATAATTGAAAATCATGTGATACAATCAAAACCATTTTACATGGATTCAACCATGATATAAAAGTAACCAATAGGCTTTTGATAAAATTAAAAACATGTGGACCAATCACATTCATCTATATGTTTAAATGTTAACCATTAACATTTATCAATTTTTATTTAATTATTTACTAATTAAAACAATTAGATATTTGTCTCATTAATTAATATAATGTATTTTCATAAAATACGTAAATATGGTACAATTATCATAATGCCCTTGGTTACATTTACACATAAGGATAAAATGGTCTTTTTCATCTAAATTAAACACTTTAATTTAGATTTTATTATTTTATATTAAAATCATGTTTTAATATGTTAATAATCAAAATTATTAAATTTAAATGTGTAATCTATAATAAATTACACACATGTATCACATTAGGGGCAAAAAGATCATTTTGCACTAAATAAAACTATTTCATTTAATTTTCATCATTTTACCTTAAAATCATATTTGATAATCAATATTATTAATTTTTGGCCAGTAATTTACATTAAATTATCTTATGATATCATTATATCATCTCTTTAACACTTTAAAGAATATTTAATACGTATAACCATTATATGTATCGATTTTGGCCTGTTTCTATATTATCATGAGGGTGCTAACCCTCTTTCGATAATAGTTTAATCTCTCTCATATGAAAAAGCGTTTGAGGATCTTGGTGGACCATGAAGGTTCATCATGACTTAGTCATGAACATATGTCGAATATTTCAGTTGCTCATCGACTATGGTTAGTATATAGCAATGCACCATAGTCCCTAAGTCCTAATGAAGAAGTATCTTCATCAACCTTTTCTTGATTGCACGTAACGTGTAAGTAGTATCCTTCCGTCGTCATATCCTGATTGAGATAGGGTTTATAGACTGTTAAAACCCTAATCTCAATACTACATTAAATCGTCAATCATATATCAATATTATACTGTGGCCACAAACTTATGATCAAGACATCATATCGACATTTGATTAGAAACTCGACTTGGACAGTGGTAACAAAATTTCTCAGTTTAATATGTCGAGCCAATGGATCCCATCTTGACTATCAACCGAACACCTATATGAACAAAGCATACCCAAACTGGCTTCTGGTATAAGGTATGATTAGCCCTGCACGTATACACTATATAAAATATACTCATCCGCATAAATTCTGATTCTTGGCGTCTTAGATCGAAAGATTATATCACACACTATTACAATCTATCGATAAAATATTGACTACATGCATACCATGTGATTCATCAATATTCAATCTCATTTGATAAATAGTTCTTTAACTATAAATCCATACTAATGCCCTTATAATAATACTCATATTGTCAGCCTATATATATTATCATATAATATCATTTGGCGGCATCTAGTATACCTACTATGTGATATGGTTGCCCAATCAACATTATATATATAGGGAACGATTTGATACTTTAGTTAATAATTAAATAAAATTATTTAGATAATTTACATACATTCTCATTCATTGTATGAAAAATAAAAGAAGCAGCAAATATATGTAAATAAAGAATAATTTCTTTCTTTAATAAATAAAATGTTTATACAAGATCAAAAGCCTTGAAACCAACAACATGAATGGTTTTTAGGACATACACACTAACATCTAAGCTAATGCGTAATTCCCTACAGGTTCTAAGTGGCCAATAAAGGATCATTGAACTACTCTAATATTTTACATATGGCTTACTTTTCTCATTTCATATTATCACAAAGTGCTGAGATTTGTAGAAAGTATAAATAGACAAGGATACTAGAAGAATTTCCCAATTGTGTCATAATAACTTGATTTTTATCAAGTTATTTCTGTCTTAAATTATACTATTTTTCGTGTAAATTCTGTGATGTATTTATGTTATTGTGAGTTTAATTGTGTATAGGTGGCAAGAGACAAAATCGTGAAAAAAGCTGGAGTTTTGGTGAGCTTAAAGGTTTATGAGGTTAGCTCTCCCGCTGTAATGAGAAGAAACCCAATGCAGCGAAGTTTGGAAGTCTTAATCCAGGATGTAGCGAGACATTCCTCAATACAGCGAAGGAAGGTTCAATGCAGCGAGTGTGCCAGTGACACAGCGAGAGCCAAACCCCAGTATCTGGAAAATTACCGTCCAAATTCTGATGTAGTGAGCCAATTCTCGCTACATCAGCACGAGTGCGCGCTACAGCGAGACGAAACCCGATATAGCAAGTCTTCATGAAAACTTTCTATTTAAGTTGAGCTTTAAGTTATCTATTATAAATACAGCTTTTAGGGCTTCGTCCAAAGGTGCAACAGCCGCCAACACTCTTCTGGGAGAGAGAAAGATATTAGATTTAGCAAAGAATTCAAGAAAAAAAAGAAGGAAAACGAGGAGGAAAAGGAGAGGAAACTCAGCTTGTAGAGATAAATTTTTCTGAACTGTGTTGCTGTGTTATTTCTTTTATCAGAATTTTCAATGATCAGATCTTCTTTCATTCTTGAATATTTGTTCAACATTATAAGTGGCTAATTCATTGATGCTTAAGGGATATATGAAACTCTTGTGATCTATATTGGGATACTTATTTTGGTTTAATGTAGTTTTATACATAAATTTACTTGTGTTACTTGAACTTAAAGCTTTCTATTTAACTGGCCATTAAATTGAATGATCTAAGATGTATGTTTTTTGGACTTGGAAAAGGGAGAATAAAATATTTCTGACTTAAAGAAACACAACTTAGAATTTAACATATTGGAAGATGGTTAATAACTAAGTAGTCAAATTAGGTTGAATCTCAATGAGTGATTGCTTAAACTTGATTGAATAGGAATGTTAGTTGAGTTTACTCATCACATAATTTTATTAAGGTCTCAGAAGAGGGAATAAAGCAATTTTAGAACCTAGCTAGTAGATGTTGATAAGATTAATTAAGCCAAAATAAGCGGAACCATATAGTGATCAAGAGTGGATTCAATTCTCCTAAGCCTGTTATAATCATATTAATTTTCATTAAATAGTATATTTTAATTTCTTTGTAGTCGTTAGAATTAATTTACTCTTTTTGTTCGTCTAAATAATATTCACCATTCCAATTATGATAGTTAACTCATTAGTAATTATTAATCCTCTTGGGAATGATATCCTACTTCCTTTTACTATAAAACTCGACACCGTGCGCTTGGGATTTTTTATATTTAAATTTTGTGTGTTACAAAAACGATGGACAAGTTTTTGACGCCATTCCGAGGATTTTTAATTTACTTTCAGTTAATATTGCAACTAAGTGGCTGGATATTACTTTATATTAAATTTTTTGTTTGTCTTTTAATTTTATTTTCTTATTATTGGTTGACAGTTGAATGTGCAGAAGCCGTAGTCTGGAGTTATGACCATTTAATCTAGAGATTGAACGAACCTGTAGAAGAAACCAAGGTGCCAAAAGAAGAGAAAGAACCAAAGAGATATCAGAATGAAGTCAAGAGAGAGAGATGGCAGAAGATAATAACAACCAGCAAAAAGCACTCAAAGATTATTTCAGACTAGTGGTTAATGATAATGTTTTAAGAATTCAGAGACAAGTGATCCAAGCAAATAATTTTGAATTGAAACCAGCCCTCATCAACATGGTACAACAGAACCAATATGGAGGGTTATCTCATGAAGATCCAAACATGCATCTTGCCACCTTCTTGGAAATATGTGACACGGTGAAAATGAATGGAGTCTCTAAGGATGCAATTCGATTGAGATTATTTTCTTTTTCATTGAGGGATTGAGCTCGAGGATGGTTGCAATCATTACAACCGGGGATTATAACAATGTAGGAGGAGTTTGCTCAAAAATTTTTGTCCAAGTTTTTCCCTCCATCAAAAACTTCGCAGTTACGAAGAGAGATTGCTCAATTTAGGAAGCTGGCTTTAAGCCATTGTTTGAAGCTTGGGATCGGTTTAAAGACTTGATACGAAGATGTCCTTAACATGAATACCAAGATTGGTTTCAAATTCAGCTCTTCTAGAATGGTTTAAATGGTCAGACTAAAATAATTGTTAATACAGCAGCTGGAGGTACTTTGTTATCTAAGACAGTAGAAGAAGCTTAGTTATTGCTTGAAAAAATGACCTCTAATAATTATCAATGGCT
>JAVXUL010110179.1:2529-18302 GCA_035590515.1 Trichilia minutiflora
CCCCCCGGGAGATATTGGCAACAGCAAATATTGTAGGGCAATCTGACATTGATAATACATCAACTTTTTTTACTTGATACTAGCTTTGATGAATATGATAAAATGGATATCACGTTTCTGTTCTAGAACGCAAGAAGATAGCAACAAATCAGGAGTTAATGAAGAAGAAAATGAGAGTTTATTTAAAATGTCAGTATCAGGAATGCGATCTACGTAGACTTTGTGTCATTAATACTGACAAATTTATTGACCATAAAATGGTGGTGTGGTTGAGCACGTTACCTTTCTATATTATTTTCTAAATTCTACTTCCTTGTACCTGACGTTACGAAATAAGAGCCCCATTTCTTCGCTCTGACAAAAAAGCAACTTTAACGACTAATATTTTAAGAGAAATATACACTATTTGCTGTGGTACATTCCATTCATACTATTAAGAATACACTTGTTGAAGTGTTTGACCTGACACACTTTTATTGGATGGCTGATTCTTAACAACAATGATTTCATTGTACAGGAATTGAGAATTAAGTGGAAGGTTGTCGATAACCTATACAAAAAAAAAAAAAAAAAAATACGTATTTTAAAAATGCGGACATCCCTGTAGGCTATACAGTAGAAAAGAAGTACTGATTATACGACATTTCGGTTTAATTTTAACTCCATATAGAGGAACAAAAAAATCAAAATGCCTCCTTAAGGTATAGAGTGAAAAAACAGTTTCCAACATTATAGGTCGATGGCATCAATCATTACACGGTGATTGATGACAACGTTATACCACTTATTTTAACTTCGTAAAATTTCACTTGAACATGAAAAATGATAGGATGCAATAATCCTATACAATAAATAATATATTTTTATATAATATATTGTGAGGACGACGAGTAATTTTTGTAAAATTATTGTCATGAAAATAAAAAATAAATTAATCATAACAATATAGTTATAATTTATATTTTAATAAAATATAAATTTATAGAATTAATTAAATAAATTAATGTGATATGATATTCAAGAGATTTAATCAATCAATTCCACTAAAAATTCTAAAGCCTGCCTCAATCCAATTGACATGACAATGGAATTTGTTGGTAGAAGCTATTGCTGGAATTGGTTGTCCAATCACTTGTCCGCAGAGTCCTTCCTTACCCACTTACGAAGGTGGCAAAAAGGATTGGGGTTGAGTGCTGGAGATGAGAGATATACGAAAGAACGGAAGTTTAGACTTGCAAGCCGTGCAGGAATTGTTCCACTCATTGACAAATTCAAGAAATCCATCTGTCACAAGTTCCCAAGAGATGTAGTATTGATCTTGTGAGAACATTATGAGACAAATTCTGAACATAGAGCCATTTGTGTTGTCCTAGCTGTCCTGATATTGGCCATTGAAAATTGTTGCATGACAGGGCAATAGAGGGGAATGTAATCAGGATCTTGACTAGTTCCATCTCTAAACCTTCGTTAAAAACAATAAAATGCATCCTGAAAATAAAATGAGCTGACTGTCAAACACTGAAAATGGAGGTGTTTGAGCTCTGGTTGCCCCTAGCATTCATCAACCACCGTTACCTTCAAGTTTAGAAAACATTTTTGGGATATTCTTCCACTAATCTGTTGGAATTTAAGTCGACAATTTGAAGCATTGTCCAGGCCAGGGGACATTATTTTTCTGAGAAGTTGTTGGATCACAAAACAAGAATGTACAAACTAGAGGCATTCCAAAATGCCGAACTACATAAATTAACTATCTCTTCTCTCTCTTTTTATAATCTTCTTTTAATTGCTTACTTTAATACCCATAAAAAATAAGTTATATTACTAATTTTCAACATAAAAAATTAAGAGAACATTTTTCCTGTTGCTTCAAAATATGAATCGACCTGAAAAAGTGACACGTGACAAGATGAAAAAAAATCGAAATATGACAAGATTCAATAAAAAGAAGTATAAGATATTAAAGGAAAACCACAAAGTCGCAGTTGTTGTAAAGAAAAAGAAATACCCTAAAGTCGTAGTTAGTTGTAACTTGTAAAGAAAAAAAAAAAACCTTTAAAATAAAAAAAAAAAAAAAAATCTCGCATAATCAAATTTAATTTCAGTTTCTCTCCGTGCCTCTGTTCTCTGTAAACGGACCTACCGTTTGGACCAAAGGTAGCTCGACTACCCAGATAAAAAAAAACATATATATATATATATATATATATATATCTTTTAAAGTGATTCCTCAATCTACAAAATTTATTTTATCGCACAATCTCTCTCCTATTTTTAAAAGTTGTCCTGTCACTAAAGTTGTTTAGATGATCCGAATTTTTTAGATTTCGGTCTAAATTCAAAAAAATGGGTATTAAAAAAATCAAATCTTTTTTTAATTAGAATTAAATTTAGTTCTAAATTTTGGGTGGATTCGATTTTAAATAAGATCAAATCCTATCCTAATTAATTGGATATCAATTTTTATTTGATTTTAATTTTTATTATATATAAATAATTTATTTATTTATTTTCAAATCCCTAATCATCGAATCCATCTCTTTTTCTTCTATTATTGTCTTTATCGTTGTTGGTGCTATCTTCTCACCGTTCTTTATATTTGCCTATCATTGATTTGATAGGTCGATGTCTCTTCATCGTCCTTCGTCAATTATTAGAATTTTTTAGCTTGATCTTGTTTCAATTAAATAATATGATTTATTGAAATTTCGATTTTTAAGTTTGTGTTTTTATTATAAAGTGCTAAAATTTTAGTTCTTATTTTTATTGAAATCTTCTAGTTTCTGTCGACGAATGCTCTCTTGTCTACACATATTTACTTAGGATATTATTCTTTTCTTTTGTACTTTAAACATATCTATTGCTCCTACGTTTTTATGGTTTTTTAAGCATTAGTTGCTTTGTTAGGATGCTTACTGTTACAAGTTAAAATGATATATTTTATAGAGAGTTTTCTTTTGTATTGAGTTTTCTTATAGTCCTGGTTTTATTTTCAAATGATATTGTTAATAATCTATGTACAATTGTTCCAATGGTTTGGAATTTATAAGTGATGAAGGTGGCTTGGTAGTGTATAGAAATTGAAATATGAAATTT
The DNA here is from genome assembly GCA_035590515.1 of Trichilia minutiflora. Classification (NCBI taxonomy): domain Eukaryota; kingdom Viridiplantae; phylum Streptophyta; class Magnoliopsida; order Sapindales; family Meliaceae; genus Trichilia; species Trichilia minutiflora. Next base: position 5,626 of record JAVXUL010110179.1, read on the forward strand.
GGTCATGATTTTCTACTATCAATGAGGTTGTTAGAATGGTTATGATTCGCTAGTACTTACATGTTTTAGGTTTTTTCTTGCAATAATTGGAGTGTTTCTTCGTACTTTTGTTTTTAATCAATCTAAGTTTATATCTTGTTAATATGTGCATAATAAGCTGATGCCTTGGAATTTATATGTGATAATTGGTTAGGAGTTTCTAAATTTAATGTCTTGTAGCCATGTGCTAGGAGTTTGTATGTTTTTAGTTCTGTTGCTACATACTTTATTTATATGTCACATGGGAGAAAAGAAATTCTGTAATTTAAAGGAAAAACAATTGTCTTACTTCATTTTGTTGTAATATGATATTCACTTAACCTTCCAATCTTCTTTGGTGGCTTGTTTTTCTGTGTTATACTTAAATGTATTTATAGGATTAAATAGTTTTCAGATCTTTAGGAACTCTTGTCCAACGCTTGGTCATCATGATAGAATTATTAAAAGTTATGTTATAAATTCATTCACTCTTATAGTGGTTTTGTAGTTCTAATAAAGATTTATTCTCAAGTTTTTTTTCAGGTAGCATGTTAAAGTATAATTCTATTTGATTTTTCTAAAATTATGCATCAGTTAGCTTATTTCTGAACTATTTGATAATAGAACATATAGCTATTAACATATAATTTCTTAGCTTCTTATGTTATTTAGAAGATCAGGGAATTTTCATCATTTTCATTGAACATATTAGAGACTCTGCTGAAAATCAAATGTAACTAAATTTATAGTAGCATCTTGAGTCTCTTTAGCAGCTAGTAGAACTGCAGTAAGTTCGAATGAGATGTTCTATTGAACGCTGGATGTACCGAGAAAGAGATGTCTTGTTGGACACTTCAACTGTCACTCCCCGACCCTAGTCGACTACATGCAAATCGCCACAAATCCCAGAAATATATCCTATCACTTAAAACACACTTCTAGAACCTCAAGACATTAGTACCTGTTTTCAAAATTATTTTTAAAGATAAAATAAAATAAGATAACATGGAAGATTTTCAAACAATACAAATATTTATGGCCAAGTCAAATATATAAAATCACTTTATTACAAATATTTTTTTATACAGTGGACCATAACATAAAAACATGAGTCGAATACTTGAAAAACTTTGCTGAATCGCACATCAATTATACAATGCTGCGCCTGACTACACTAACCTGAAATGGGAGAGTGAGGGATGAGTATTTAAAAAAAATACTGAGTGAGTAGACAAATAAACAAAAATAGAAATCAAAGGTCCAAACACTGATTATGAAAAATTTTCGTAATCATCAAATCAATCATAGTGAAATGTGGCATCATATATATGTCTAGAAAATCAATATAATATCAAATATATATAGCCCTTCGGTCTATAGGATCTCATCCACTCCTTCAGAGCTGTATGATTAATCTACAATCCTAATTGGAGATGTGTGCCCATGTATAATATCCCTCAATCTATAGGATCTCATCCACTCTCTCAGAGCTGTATGGCTAATCCGTAACCCTGATTGGGATACTATCATATCAGTATTAGGCTAGTATGCTTTAGCTTGGACATGTGAATCCCACCCATTCTATCTTAGACTGTATAGTCAATCCACACTCTGGGGTCTATCGGATTTCACCCACTCCACACGAGTTGTATAGACAATCCTCACCCATATATATAATCAATAATATGGCACACAAAATCATAAATCAATATCAATGGCCCATCAGGGCAAATCAAGTAACTGATGGCTCACAAGGCCAAAATAGTAAAATAAGACATGTTGGCTCAAAAGGCCAAATCAATAAGTATGGCAGGTCATTATATACTTAACTATACCACATTCACAAATATATATATATATATAAAATTGGCCTCCGGCCTCACAATCGCAATATCATAATAATATCAAGCATAACACAATAGGCCCCCAGCCTCATATTTATGAAAATCAAGGATTTTCAACAATCCTAATGCTATCACAAGTAAGGGGCCAACTTGACCACCACACAATATACATCCAACACCTCCTCATTTCAGTTATACATATATATATATATTCATATGCTATCATCTCTAGTATTATAGTTATCTAAAAATAACATAAAACGAGACAAAGGAAAAGGATTGTATCCACTCACCGTACTGGGGTGGGAAACCACCCTTTGGGTATCCTCCTCGCGACAGAGATCCTCTCGTCTTAGCTGTCGCATCTGGATACACATACAAACACAGAATCATAATCTGTCACAATGTGCGTGCATGATGCAATGCATGCTTATACTACACTCGCACTCTTCACTCTCTCTCTTTCTCTCTCTCCCCTCTTATTCTCTCTAACATACTGCTCTCATTGATTCTACTCCACCTACAAATATTTCTTATCGATTTCAATACCACTAGCTATCAAAGCCCTCTAATTTATCGATACCGATAATGAATTAAAAAACTCTCAATTTCTAGGATTTTATAAACAGTGTTTGAGCTATTTATTCCTAGATCTATGTGAAATGATAACTTAATCACAGAGATAGACTGGAGAATAAGCTTACCAAAACCTGTAGATGAGCTTAGAGTCCCTTTTTGGCTTGAATATCTCTTTTCGATTATTGTTCATCGTAACCCCTCATTCGTGATTCCTTGCAATCCGACGGGTGAAACTCTAAACAAAGGAGGTTTCTGAGTTTTGGTATTGGTTCGGAGTTTATAGGAACTGAAATGGCAGAGTTTGGTGAAGAAATTATTGAGATAGGTTTTTCACAGGGAGAGAAAATGGTTTCTGTCGAAATGAGGAGAGAGAGAGATAAATGAAACTCTGGGGAAGACGATCCCCTATTTCTGCATATAATAGGACTGTGAATTGACCAAAATATCCCTCTTTATATTCTTGGATATGCAACACGTCACTATGTATCGATACATGCTTCTATATATCGATATATGTATCGATATATGCCCTCGCAAAAATCCTCAGAATAGTCAAAGTATCGATACACACTCCTCATGTATTGATACTTTGCTACGTAAAAGTGCCTATGTTCGTCAAGGTATCGATACATGGCCACCATATATCGATATTTTCAGTAGGGAATGGCTTCTAGGCTCAAAAATATCCCAAGTATCGATTACTGCTCCTCAAGTATCGATACACTGTAGCCCAGGTATCGATACTTCAATCCCATGTATCGATACTTCAGTCCCATGTATCGATACATCAATCCCATATATCGATACTTACTGCCTTTTTCTAAAGTATCGATACTCCCAACCTTCCATAATCCAAGTATCGATACTTGCCTTGTTTTCTCAATTTAGGACCGAAAACTTTAAGTGACCATAACTTTTGATTGGAATATCTTCACGGATCGCGTAATATATCATTGAAAAGCTCTCTTTGAGCTCTACAAAAATAATGAGAATTTTTTTTTTTTTAATTGGAGATGATTTTTGGGATCAAAAATTCAGTTCTTTCTCAAAGACTCATATTTTATACCATACACCTTCTTCCAAAAATGAATTCAAGTTATCACACCCTCTTGCATATGACCTACACACTTTTATATGCATAGTAACTCAATAGGATTTTACTACTAGGTCCATAATACTAAGGGACAGATTTCACAATTCTCCCCCTCTTAATTGAATTTTATCCTCAAAATTCTATATGATGTATATGACAAACAGATACAAAAATAATACTAAGGTATACAGTTCTCCTTTTTTCCTAATAATCAAATAAAGATATTTTAGAATACCTCACTTGTTATTTATTACTAGAAGAAGGAATTGCAACTTCTATAGAATAAAACAAGAATGAAAATAAAATATACATCATATAGAATATGCAAAGACATTTCCTTTGGGCTAAAAACATACCTCAAAACTGAAAAAGGTGTGGATACTATCGTCTCATTAGACTCTCTGGCTCCCAAGTCATCTTCTCAATTGTGACACTCTATCATAAGACTTTCATCATTAGAATAGTCTTATATCTCAAGACCCGTTCTTGCCAATCAAGTATCCTCATTAGTTTTACCACACAATTGAGATCATCTTTCAAATTGATCGACGGTGTCTTAAGTATGTGCGATAGATCTGGCACATACTTCTTGAGCATAAATACATAGAATACATCATGTATTTGACTTAGTTGCGATGATAAATCTAATCTATAGGCTATTGGACCTATCCTTTCCACAATGGCAAAGGGTCCAATATATTGAGGATGTAGCTTTTCTCAATTTCTGAATCTGATTATTCCTTTCCAAGACGATACTTTCAAGAAAATCTGATTGCCTACTTTAAATTCCAATGCTCTCCTCTAATTATCAGCATAGGATTTCTGTCTATCTTGGACTACTTTTAATTTCTCTCTGATGATCTTAACTTTCTCAGTGGTGATCTCAATCAACTTAATATTATCGAGCCTTCTCTTACTAACTTTATTTCAACACACTGGGATTCTTTATTTTTTACCATACAAAGCCTCATAAGGTGCCATCTCAATGCTAGCCTGATAACTATTGTTATACGCAAACTCTATCAACGATAGATGCGTATCTCAGCTACTTAGAAACTCAATAACACATGCCTGAAGTATGTCTTTTAGCGTCTAGATGGTTCTTTCTAACTATCCATTAGTCTGAGGATGGAGTGCAGAATTGAAAGTTAACTGAGTGCCTATAGCTTTCTGAAGTCTAAGTTAGAATTAAGATATAAAACGTGGATCTCGATCTAGTTCTTCTATGGTGGGTGGTGAGTCCATTATTTATCCCCATAACATAAACAACCCCACAAATGTCCTCCAGCCATTCAAGTTAAGTTGGTAAGGGGCTATCCTCATTATTGAGAGGACCCGAGAAAAGTATACTTGCAATGGTAACCTAATCCCTAGAACAACTCTTCATTAAAAGCAACTTCACCCTCAGAAGGGTTACTGAGACTTTTATTGGCCACGGGGGCTCGAAGATAAACATCCTCGGGAATTCTGAAGAGATTTGTATAAGCTTCAAGGTTAGTCTCCATGACCATAAAGGTGAACCGATCTTGTTCATACGAAGACTGGACCTCTGATTTGTCTCCCCCAGGAACAACCTCGGGTGTGGTTGAAGAGTTGGAAGCAGAAGCCATTTCTGCCCAGAAAATCAAAAAGAAAAAGGTCAACAAGGCTGTTCGGGGATCATCGACAACTCTAAAAGTTTTCCTACTACATCATATTAATCAAAGTCGAGACAATAACAGAGTCTTTGTTTTTTTCGTAAATACATTATTAATGATTCAGAACTAATATTTTATATTTCTACAAGTTTTGAATACCTCTAAGAGGCCACAAAATTGTTCTAACAAGTTTTAACATGCATTTTGTTCTGTCTAATTATGTATTCACAGTGTAAGAAAAGTTACAGAAAATATTAATAGGCATGGGGAACTTAACAAATGTTTTAAAGAAGAGACTTGTGACGAAAGTGCTTGGAGAATCGGTTGAAAGGTGTAAACAAAAGATTGTTGAAGATCATCGAGAGACTCTAAGGAATGCTCGGTTGCAAATGATAACGAAGAGAAAAAAAAGTAGATTTTAGAAAATGAGGGGGTATTTATAGAGATGAATGGGAATAAAATCATAAAAACCCTAACCATCATATCAAATCCAACGGACAGGGAGGTGCCACATCATTCAAATTTGACTTCATATGGAGCCCACCTTTTCAGACAAATTATTGCGGTCCGAATATCTTGGTCTTTCAGTCTTATCTTTCAATGGGAAGATGCCACGTGGATGACGGTTACGTTTTCGAAAAGGTTAACTTAAAGATGAAGGCAGTAGAAACGGCATCACCCGTGTGATAGCCGAGCAGCAGTTATTAAGTTTTTAATTAAACACTTTTTAATTAAAAACTGGAGGGCTTAATATTTGGGCATTTTCATCAAAGTCCAGTCTAAAGGCCCAGGCTCATCATATGAACATAACTCTTCCCAAGAATCCCTGAGTACGACGACATTCCGAAACCTCTTCCTACAATACTATAAGTAATAGGATCATGTCGAATGATCCATCTGAGGCCATTAATTCAAAGAATCTGTCTCAAATTACTCACTACAAATATATGCTCGGACGAAGTCCTTAGCACCACCTACCCCAGACCCCGTATCGGGATATTTGATCAAGTATCTACTGAGTATGGTATCACTGATAACCTGTCACATGTCCAAAAGGAAAATCAACATTCATAGCCTTGGGGAATCAGGGCTCGGAGCCTCGAGGATATATGTGACGTGGAACAGTATCTATGACACTATTGTGTGATGTCATCAAAAGCCTGATAAATCTCCTAAAAAGAACATCAAGTCTCGGGGCCTCAGGAAATTAGAACTCGGAGCCTCGGTGTACACGTGACATGATACAGTACCATAATAGTCACACCTCATTATTCCTGCGACAAGCTTTCAGGGCACGCTAATCGGATAACGACACGTGTCAACAGGTACATAATTCTATGATTCCAACATAACTGAATCAAAAAATAAAGACAGGTACGCACTACTTTTTTGGGGGGAATATTCATTCACTCATATACCTAACAGATTCATACAGTCCCATATACTCAGACGCACACGAAAGAACATTCATCTAAATTTTTTTTTCTTCTGATTTTCTTACTGTTCTCTTTATTCTCACACACAAGTAAAATCCTTACTGATTTAAATATCGGAAGATTTTTATCGAGAAATTAACTTTATCCCTGAGATTTTACTGTTTTACAATACACTGAATCAGAAACAAAAAAAAAAGATAAATTGATACTAAAAGTTAAAAGATAAATACAACATCCTACATCAATAATTTTATTTTTAAAATACTCTAAAAGTACTAAAATTCTAAAATGACGAAGCATTAAAACTTTTTAGTCAAAGTGATATAATAGAGGATCAATTGAGATAATGTTACGTAATTTGTGTATTATAAAGTCCGTTAGAAAGAGCTAGGCTTTGCATTGGTAAGTTACTAAGAAAATTATTAAATAAAATGCCGCTCCATCATAATTAAAATGGCTCGGAGGTACAACTAACAACTTCGTGCCAAACAGTCTGCCATTTTTCTCTTTATAATTGATTTGTCCCTCATATTTGAAGGATTATACACTTGTCTGGGTCGTGTTTGCATGGTTTTCAACTAATTTTATTTCATTTGTCACTTTAAATTTTGAAAATGAGGGTGAAGAGAATTATGAAAATAATTACTGTTGAAGAGGTAGTCCAAAAGACTAAAAGTTTATTGAGTTTATAATTCACCCTACGATTGTAGTTTAGAACACTATAAAATCTATTTGGTATGACTTTTTTATTAGTTAAAAAAATTTTAATATCAAAAGTATTTTTAAAATATTTTTATAACGTTTAGTTACCATTAAAGAAAAGTTTTTGAATAATAAAAAAGGAATGTTTTGCTTTCATTGAAAGAAGTCTAAAATTTAGATTTTTGAAGTCATTTTTTAAAAACTTTTTTTAAATATTTAAATTGTCTGAAATGTCTTCATTTTATTTAAAAAATTTTATTCTATTTTCTTATAACAAAAATTTTAAAAACTTATTTATTTATAAAGTAATTGCGTAATTTTTAGTAACAATTATGTATGACAATCAAATAATTAATAAAATTTATGCTCAAAAACATTACCTATAAAAGTTTTACTTTAAAAATTTAGATTTAAAATGTTCAATTAAACAGACCCTAAGTCTCTTTGAATTTAGCTTAAACTCGGTTACGAATTTGGAAGTCGAGGGCAACTGGGCAAGGGACGGAGTTCTAATTAAAAAAAAAAAGAGAGAGATTCTACACTTAGCTAAGGATGATCGAGTACGATGTGTGTTTTGAAAATAAAAATCAAAGAGTGACTTCTTGTGAATTTTCAGAACCAGGTCGTCTATAAATGAAAAGATTAGCGAACCGGAACTTCCGGTCTAAAGGTAAACCGGGTCATTCAGCTCTTGTGGCTAGGGTTTAAATATAACCGGTTGCCAACTACACCCTTCTATTTTTGTCTCACCTGGGGTTTTGAAGGCCACTGACAGCGAGGATTCTAGTTTTTGCTGTCCTGTCACCATGAGAGCCAAGGTAAACTCTAAATCTTTGTAATCTGAACGAATCAATTTATTTCTTTGGAAACAAATTCGTTTTCATTGCTGTGTTTTTGTTCTTTCTCATTGTCTTTGGGAATATGATTATTGCAGTGGAAGAAGAAGCGCATGAGGAGATTGAAGAGAAAGCGCCGAAAGATGCGACAGAGATCCAAGTAGACGAAGATTCCTCCCTCTTTTCGGAGGTTCACTCTTGTTGATTTTGAAATCTAATGTCATTTATTTTTGTATTTTTAGTCGGTTGAATCTGACCGTGGATTTGAAATGTTTTGATAAATTTTATAGCTTTTAATCTGATGGATATTGTTATCGTGGATCTGGTTTTGTTTTTACTGTGATCGATGATAATGTCATTATTCAAGCTTTACCTCTTAGATCATCACATATCTTTGTTGATTGTTTAATATATCCGTTGTCTTTGGGAACGTCGGAATGAATTAACCTAGGTTGTAAGCAAATTAAAAGTTGACAGCTCAAACAATCAGATCAATTTATGGTCCAGTTCCTTCATTTCCTTGTTTTTAGAACCATCTGGGATTTATTTGAGGTCTGTACTGGTTACAGAAGAGGTATTAGATCTAAAATTGTGGCTCAGGAAGTAATTTGATATATGCCAAATACTCTGTTTTCATCAAATGCTTCTGATTTCTTCTAGTGATGGAGGAGCACCTTGTTACTTGGTTCAGTTATTGATTACACTCCAGTGATTTGATTGTGCACTATTGTGATTCAGCACTAGAGCTTGAGTATACAGTTCGGTAACCTCTTGACAAGAATTCTTATATTATGTGATAGTTCGTATTTTTTTGCTTTTGGTAAAATTATTTGCTTTTGTAGAAAAATGGCTATTTGATGGTCGTGGTTGCATTAGTTGGGTGCATATTGTTGATTAAGGTATCTCCCATAGCATAGTATCACAGATAATTTTTTGTATTCCGCACACTGTAGATGTTTTCTAGAGCCAGAATGGCATTTTGCAGCTGATTTTTTTTTTTTTGTGTGTGCTGAATAATGGCCTTGTTGAAAACTGTTATACCCGGGCTATTTAGAGTTAGATGCCATTTGTTGATATTGTCATGGGTCTAATATGTGGATAAATGGATACACAATTCTGTAAGACCTTACATGTGAGGCTCTGAATAATACAGTCATTCTAGTTTACTACACTTGTCTGGAGTAATTAGTGAGCCATTAGACAAATAAATTTGGTATCGTGCTCTAATGAATAGTCAAGGTCCTATTCTGAACTTAAAGATCAGGAATCAACTACTTCTTTTACCCGATTTATGGGGTTTCCCTTTGTGCATTGAATTGCATGCCCTACTGAAATGATTGATGTATGGATGCTTGTCCGCAGGTTATTGTAAAGAGAATCCAAGCATTGCTCATGAAGAGGAAATTATTCATTTTTTTCCTCTGTAATGTAAATTATTCTTGACCAATGAGATTAGGACTGGGCAAGATGTCATAGCCAAACTGATCCAAACCAAACTGGTTGGGATGGTCCAGGTATTTTTAAATTTCGAGCCTTCTTCGGTTCCATGTTTGAGAAAACCGATTGGTTCAGATTAATTTGGGAATTGGTTGGGTTGGGCCAGGTTTTATGGTTTTTTTCACTGCTTTTTGTTGTATTTCTTTGGATACGAATGTGATTGGTTCCTGTTCTTAGTTATAGTTGACTTCTTCGTCCTTATCTACTTTGTTTCGGTGATTATAGGCTAAATTACTATATTTTTGCTGTGTTGTGTGTGCTTTTGGTGTGATTTGGTTTTGGCTTGGATTGCTGGATCATTTGTGCATGGAATATTTTTTTAATTGAACTTTGTTTGTAGGTTTTTTAGTTGTGTATTAGTCTGATAATTTTACTGTAGGTGTTTTAGGGTTTATGTTTTTTGCTGTATTTTGTTTCAGTGGAAAGTATTTGACTGCAGTTGCTCTTTTTTATCTCATTTATATTGTTCTTTGGAGCTTTAGACTATATGTTTTTCTTACATTTTTTCCTTAAGTTTCACTGGAAAGTATTTGACTGTAGTTGCTCATTTTTATCTCATTTCTATTGTGCCTATTATTTGGAATGTTTAGACTATGTTTTCTTATATTTTTTTTTCCTTAAGAAAATTCATTGTGCCATGTGATTGTGGTAAAAGACGAGGAGATGTGTGTAATTTGGTATTATAGCATGTAGATGAATAGTTTAATATTATAATTTTGTTTATTAATAATCCATTAGGTGTTCAGTTCATTTAATTTTGGTGAAATAATCAGGCATCATTGAACTTCTCTATAACGAATGTGAAATTTATAATCTAGTTCAATAATTACTGAGGAATGAGATTTATTTTATAAGATTGGAATGAGATTTATTTATTTATTTGCTTATTTTCATAAAATTTTGAACGATTTAGGTATATAATCTGTTTCTTTCTATTACTTTTGAAGTAAACTCTATTCAAATTGAGTAAATAATCAATGAATCGATGAATCAATTGGCTTCTTGACTAAAGGAGTGTTGGTGAGTTATGAGAATTGGATACTTGAAAGCATACAATGTTTGGCTTTTCTAGAGTAGGCTAGAAAGGATCATATTAAAGTTTTCATTTTGGTTTGCATAAATGGAAAGGAAGTTCCGTTTTTCAATCAATAGCAGCTGTATAGGAATGGAAGAGACAAGAATAGTAGAGGTCTTTTTCAGGCACACTGCATTGAATATCATTGAATTTTAATTTTTCTAAACAACATCATTGTACTGAACCGTCTAAAACTCAATTGTTGAATGGGGTAATAAACATAAATAGGTCTGGCATGCTTTTTAATTTTGCTTAAAAGCTTCAGTAAAGAATCATAACAATAACCTTCCTTGTCCTGATCCCTATGAATGTGCTGTCTTCTATAGAGTCTCTGATGACTAACTCTTTTAATGTCTTTAAGGAATAATTGGTCCATAGTTTTATCATCATAGGGTTTCGTCTTAGTTTTATAAATCCAAAGAATTGGATGAACCCTCTTTTGAAAATAACCTTCCACCCAAAATTTGTAATCCCACTTTTGGAAACATAAGTGTACTAGGCAAAGCCTGTTAATGAATTGATATCAATAAACTATAGATAGCATTCCTTCACTTATCATCCAAGACGACAAAGGTCATTGGTTGGTGTATTTAGGTATGCTGAATTGGGTTATGTTTATTTTGATGCTTGAAGGGATACTTGTCTATACTAGCCTTAGAATTTGGTTATTAGAAAACTATATTTAAGTAGGTTTATAATTGTCTCTGTTTACAAGGTCTTTTTCTTTGATATTTGCATCTGTTATTTTAAATTTTGATTATTTTTGAGCTCATTGATTGTTATTTTTATACATACATAATATTGTTTTTTTATGCAATTTTTTTTTTTTTAAATTTCAGTTAACCTCTACTTAAGATTTTGCATTGGTTTTAAGACGTTCCATAGTCCTGAATTGTTGATAGGCCAGTCATGGAAGTTTTCGGAGGTTATAGATTAGTTTCTGATTTTCAGTGATTTTGAATTTTAGGTCCGCATTGTTTGACGGATTAACATTGTTTGACGGATTAGTATTTGATATATAACGGTGTTAAGAGAAATGAGCTTAAACCCGAAACCCAAAGTAAGAGAAATGAGATTAAGCTGGAAAATAATTTGTCAAAGAACCGAGCTTAGAACCGAAACCCAAAGTGACCCATCGTTCTTCGCCTCGGATACTTTCGCAGTTTCGGTTCAGGCAGGGAAAAGCACAAATTGGGTTTAGGTTGATCGGTTTTTAAAATAACAGACTTGAACCTGTATTTGATTTGGTACAATCAGGGTCGTCTAACGAATCGAAGTGGACTGATTGGACGAAATTCATATTCCATTTGTTATATTATCGATTAATATTTTTTAATTCATATATGATTCATTGTAAGTAGGGCTGAAACTGGACTGAGATTCGTTTTTTTTTTGTTGGACTGGTACCTGGTTCGGTTAAAACTTGACCTGAACTTTTTAGTCCAGATCCGGTCCGGTTAAAAACCGAAGACCAATTTTTCGATCTTCGGTTCAAATTGGACCGGTACCCGGTTTAAACCGGGTATCGATTTTTATAAATAAAAATTATAATTTAAAATAAAAATTTTATTATTCTTACAATTTAGTCTTTTTTTTTTAATTTTAAAAATATTATATTTTAGTCCAAAAAATCTAAATCAACCGTAAATAAAACCAAATCAAATTGAATCAGAACACACAATCAACTAACAATCAGTATACAATCTACCAAATTAGACCACGCAATCAATATGTAAACTACCAAATCAACTAACATCAAATTTAAACTCTGCAAGTAAATTAAACCAAAATTGAAGCTGAATTATTCTACTTCAATTCACCAAAACTAAATGCAATCTCTATCAAAAGTTGAATCATTTAGATCTCCAGGCTCAGGTTAACCTCATATTATGAATTAATTAAATTAAAACAAATAAAATTACTAACAACAGATCAAATTTTTTATACCGGGCTCAAAATT
>JAVXUL010110199.1:0-18301 GCA_035590515.1 Trichilia minutiflora
CAGCTAATGTATGTAAATAAAGAACCATTTCTTTTATTAATAAATTTAAGGTTTATACAAGATCAAAAGCCCTGAAATCGACAACACAAATGGTTTCTAGGGCATACACACTAACATAAAGAGCATGCCCAACATCTCAGAGGGATAAATAGTTATATATGAAATTCTCTAAATGCGAGTTTTAACTTAGAAAGATGAACTTTTAGAGGCATGTTATATCAGGCAATGGGATATAGATAGATTCAAAAAAAAATTAAAGTCATAGTACAATGGAAACAGTTAAAGAATATTATCGAGATTTATAGTTTCTTGGATCTAGCAAGATACTATAAAAGATTTGTTGAAGGCTTTTCTTTATTGTCGATTATTTTGACATGTTTAACATGACTAGTGTGAGTAGAGTTTTCAAACTTTAAAAGATCGTCTTTATCGACTTCAGTCCTGGTACTTCCTACATCGGATGGTAGATATGTAATTTATATTGATAGCTCAAGACAGGGTCTCGATTATGTGTTGATATAGAGTAAGAAAGTGATAACGTATGGTTCTCAACAGTTAAAGAAGCAGAGGAGAATTATCTAACCCATGATTTAGAACTAGCCACTATAGTGTTTGCTTTGAAACTTTAAAGGCATTACTTGTACAGAGAATAATGTCAAGTATTTATTGATCATAAAAGTTTGAAATACTTGCTCATGCAGAAAGAATTGAACTTAAGACAGAAAAGATAGCCAGAATTGATTAAAGACTATGATTTAACTATTGATTACCATCCTTGAAAGGCAATGTAGTGGTAGATGCCCGAAGCAGGAAATCTATGGCTACCTTATCCTATATTCGAACTACTTATATGCACATATTGTTGGATTTGAGATCTATGGGCGTTATACTGGGGTACGATAAGGTTAGAAATTTATTAAGTAATTTTGTTGTCAGACCAACCTTGCTGGATCAGTTCAAATAGGGGAAAATGCAAGACAGAGAGTTGGTTAGGATTTGTTAACAGATTTTAGATGGCAAAGATAGTGAATTCTACTCCATTCAAGATAGGATTTTAATCCTCGGAGGAAGAGTATGCGTGTCTACGAATAAAACTCTGCAAGAGGCCATTTTAAAAGAGGTCCACAGTTTAGCAATTGCTATACATCCTGGTAGTATCAAGATATACTAAACCATTAAAGAGTGCTATTAGTGGTTTGAGAAAAAGAGAGACATAACCGAGTTTGTGGATAGGCGTCCAATATGTTAGTAAGTGAAAATAGAGCACCAAAAACCTGCTAGGGCTTTACAGCCTCTACTAGTACCTAATTGAAAATAGGGATACATTATAATGGATTTTATGACTGGATTACTGTAGACACAGGTAGGTTATGATGCTATTTAGGTTATAGTGGATTGACTTACAAAATCTGCACATTTTCTATCACACCCCAATCCGTGAGTCCTACATGTGATAATCATCACAGACTCTCAATATGTAATCAATAACCCCTAAATATATCTTGAGAGCCTGTAAGGCCTTTTAAAATCCTATTCAAAAACAAATATTTAAACACTTCTAAAAAAATCCTTCCGTATCACCCAAACTTCTTAAAATTTCTCAATCAAACTACAAACACTTTTAAATATTCAAATCGTTTCATAAATCATCCCTCAAAGTACTTTAATTTATAGTCAAATAAATAAAAATAAAGTAGTTTACAAATTCTTTTACAATCTATGAAAAATAAATAACAAAATAATAAAATATCAAGCATCCCCAGTAAACTCTGAATCTTAGTAGATGAGTCAATTCAACTGTATACCTAATGCCCTCAGAACTCGAAAGGATCACTACCAAGTGGACGCGGTCTGAAAGGTTATCTTCCCCAAAACTGAAAAATGAGGGAGATGAGTATATGAGAGTATACTCAGTGAGTGAACTAAATATTATAACAAATAAATACTACTTAATATAAAAATTTATAAGACAAAACGTTCTTTTAAATATAAAACCATTACTTAAAATCATTCTAAAAATAATTTAATCTAAAATATTTGATTCAGTTTGAAAACATAAAACATATATAAAGTTATTAGGCTGACTCCCTTTCTCGGCAATTATCTTAGCCCTGGATAACCCCAAGACCATCAATGGGTTTTATATGTAAGTAAAAACAATGACATTTTATAAAAGTTTAATTTAGTAAGTAAAAAATAAAACTATGCATGGTTTAATTAAAAAATTGGCCTACCACTAACATTGGCTCGAGTAGCCACGTGGTGACATCCATGACTAACCCAATGAGATTCACAGGTTGTCGAATCATAATCTCATAATCTTATTAACATCATACCTTATACCAACCCCTATCTGTGAACCTCCACTCACCTAGACTGCCTCTCCTCGGGTTGTCCTAAGCTACTCCCCTGTAACTATAATAAATAATCCTGGACCTCATAACCATCATCAGTAATATGCATACATAAATCCATACAATTTGCAAATATCACAATAATCTTATCATCAATCATAATTAAATTATTTCATAAAGAATTATAGAAATATGAATCCATTCAACATCAACCTCCAATCATAGTTTACACAAATATCTTTCATTTCAAACCATATATATATATATATACATACATACATACATAAAAGTTTAACTTTATAAAACATTTATATATAATTAAAATATTAAAAATTATTTTAAAATGATAGAAACATAAAGTGTTAACTTACAGTCTAGGGAGGGTATATACTCTCTAATTTCCCTTGTTTCTCAGCATCTCACGCGGGTTCCTCGTTCGTGTACCATCGCTTAAATACATATGTCAAAAACCATATTAATCCATATTTCTAAAGTATAAATGAGACTCGTATAAGTGCAAGGTATTTTAATCCGATTTCTAAAGTTGACTTATACACGTAATCGAATAAAATCATCGCTTTTCGATCGTTTATCTGTTTAATGTGTGTCCAACTATCATATTATAACCTATTTTAATCAAATCGTCGACTGTAACTAAATTTTTTTAGAATAGTAACCTAGACACTATTCTAATTTATCCACATTTTTTAAATTCGTATTTTTAGCTACTTAATCATTTACCTAACTTCTCTACATCTTAATTAACACATAAAAACCTAAATTATCACAAGTGAGGCTAACTTAAACCTGCAGATAAACAGTAATACCCAAATCCTAAAAATCGATAAAATATGAAATAAAAACTTAAGAGGGGTTAGAAATATTATCGTTTACCTTATAATACCTTTCGAATGCTTCGATTTCGCTCAGAACTCAAAAAATCCCAAACTAACCTCAAAACCCTAGCTTCTTTTCTTATAATTTTTACGTTTTTTGTAACAAATTGAAGCTAGTAAGAAGCTCAAAATGGAGAATGCGGTTGAAAAATAAAGAGAAATTAAAAAGATTGCCAAAGTTGGGTGATGCGTTTTAGAGAACAGAAGAGAGAATGTGGAAGAGAGAAAGGAAAAGAGAAAGAAGAAGAAAGAAAGAAAACGGTGGGAAAAAGAGGGGTTAGCCCCTATATATAATAAGAAGGTGAAATTACCATTTTGCTCTTAAGAAATATAAAGGAAAAAAAATTTAAATAAGGATAAAAGAGTTATTTTATAGGGATTTTTGTCCGTTTGATAGAATAAATCAAGGGGTTCATTCGAGCAAATTGCTGAATTCAATCGAACGAACTAAGGTTCATTCGAACGAATTCTTCGACACCTCAAAAAGTTAAGGGGCTCCCATTTTATTATTCGAATGAATTCCAACTCGTTTGAATGAATCTGAGGTAAATAATTTTTCATAGAGTCCTCAAAATATCAATCAAATGAATCACTCTATTCATTTGACTGAACCAACTAAAATAGCAAAGTTTACTTGAATTCTCCCCAAATTAAAAAATATCATTGAGGTTCTACTGAAAATAAAACTAATTTTTAATTTCATTAAGATCCTTGTGTTTACGACTTCACAACTCAATCCTAACTAACTTAACTCTTTAAAATAATTATAGAGCTGTGATGTCATATTAACTATTTATAAGGTGGACACAATTATAGGAATAAAAAAATGAGAAATTATTGTATTACCCTTAGGACTTAGACACAGGGACCATAATTTTATCCTTTTTAAAGAATTTTATTCTCAAAATTATACATACCTTAGTACCAAAAAAGATGAGGATAGTGGCATTGCATCTGACTCTCAGGCTCCCGTATTATCTCTTCTATTGTGTTGTTCCTCCATAATACCTTTACTATAAGAATGGTTTTACTTCTTACTATTCGCTCTTGACTATCGATGATAGCAATTGATTGTACCTCATACTTCAAATCTTCTTTTAAATCTACAGAAGGTAATTCAATGATATGAGAGGGGTCGAGAACATACTTCTTCAGCATCGACACATGAAAAACATTGTAATCCCTCTGTATTTCTGATGGTAACTCCAACAAGTATGCTACTGAATCAATTCTCTCAATGATTCTGAAAGGCCCAATAAATTGAAGATCGAGTTTTTCTCGATTCCAGAATCGAATCATCTCTTTTCAAGGTAATACCTTCAAAAACACCTATTCATTTATGTAAAACTCTAAATCTCTCTGTCTATTATCTGAGTAAGATTTCTATCTGTCATGTGCTATCTTCAATCTCTCTCGGATAATCTTTACCTTCTCAGTGGTGGCTTTAATTAGCTCTATGCTGTTTAGTTTCTTTTCGCCCATTTCATCCTAGCATAAAGACGTCCTATATTTTCTGTCACAAAATGCTTCACACAGTGCTATTCCTATGTTAGACTGATAACTATTATTGTAGGTAAATTCAACCAAAGGTAGATATCGATCCCAACTTCTTTGAAACTCTAGTACACACCATCGCAACATATCTTTCACTATTTAGATGGTCATTTTTAACTGTCCATCTGTCTGAGGATGAAATACTGAGCTAAAATTCAACCTCGTACTTATAACTTTCTGAAGCCTAGGTCATAATTAAGATATAAATCGAGGATCCCGATCTGATACAATTATGACAGGTATGCCATGTAACCTAACAATTTTTATCACATATAATCTCACTAATTTCTCAACTGGATACTTAATCTTGATGGGTTGAAAGTGTACAAGCTTAGTTAATCTATTAATAATAACCTAAATTGCATCATGTACAACTTGTATACGTGGCAGCCCTTCCACAAAATCTATTGTGATATGTTCCCATTTTCACTCTAATATTGGTAATGGTTAAAATGTCCCTACTAGCTTCTGATGCTTAACTTTGAACTTGTTGGTATGTTATATACTTGATAACAAATTCTGCTATGTCTTTCTTCATTTCAGACCATTAGTAGTTCTCTTTGATGATTCTATACATTTTTATGCTACTAAGATGTATTGCAAAAGTAAAATAATAAACTTTCTCTAAAATTATATTCCTCAATTCATCATCCGAAAGTACGCATACTATACCTCTTAATGTTAGAACTCTATCTTAAATGATGTAGAAATCTTCAATATTATCATCTAAGATCCTTTAACAAACTTTTACCAACTCCAGATTCTGCATCTTTTTTCCCTTTATTTGCTCCCTTAAAGTCAGTCTTACTATAAAGTTGGCTAACATCGAGCCATCTTGACCATATTCTAATGTCATTTGCAGGCTCTTTAATTCTAATAACAATGAAAGATATGATGATCAAACATATGCTACCGTTACTAAAGATTTCTTGTTTAAAGCATTTGTCACTATATTGATCTTTCCTAGATGATAGTCAATAATTAAATCGTATTCCTTGATCATTTTAAGCCATCTTGTTTATCTCAAATTTAGTTCTCTCTGTGTAAGCAAGTATTTCAGGCTCTTGTGATTGATAAAAATCTGACATCTCTCTCCGTACAAATAATATCTCCAAATATTAAGGGTAAAAACTATTGCGGTCAATTCTAAATCTTGAATTGGATAATTCACCTCATGCTTCTTAAGTTGTTCAGAATCATAGGCAATTACCTTTCTATTCTGCATTAAAACACATCGTAACCCCTATTTGGAGACATCACTAACTATTACATATCCTTTTTTGAGTGTCAAAAGCATTAATATTGGAGCTGAGGTGAGACGATTCTTTAATTCCTAAAAACTTTGCTTACATTTTTTATTCTATTCAAACTTAACATCTGTTCTCGTTAAACGTATCAATAGAATGGCCAGTAAGAAAAAACCTTTAATAAATCTTTTATAATAACCAGTCAATCCCAAGAAACTTTTAATTTTAGTGACATTCTTGGGTCTTTTCCATTGTATTATTACTTCGACCGTACAAGGGTCTACAAAAATCCCTTTTCTTGAAACTATAAGTCTCAAGAAAACTAGTTCTCAAAGCCAAAATTTATATTTTGAAAACTTGGCATATAATCTTCTTTCTCTCAGTGTCTGCAGTATAATCCACAAATACTGAGCATGTTCTTTCTTGGTCCTCGAGTAAACCAAAATATCATCAACGAAAACAATTGTAAAATTATCAAGACAAAGATGCAATATTCAATTCATAAGATTGACGAATATAGCAGGTGCATTATTTAACTCGAATGACATTACAAGGAGCTCATAATGACTATAATGTGTTCAGAAAGTTGTCTTGGGTACAACAGTCTCTTTTATCCATAGTTGATAATATCCTAAATGTAAATCAATTTTCAAAAACATATTAGCACCCTACAACTGATCAAATAAATCATCGATCCTTGGCAATAAGTACTTATTCTAGATGGTGAATCTATTTAATTATCGATAGTCTATACACAACCATAGAGTTCTATCCTTTTTTAACAAATAATACTGACGAACGCCAGGGTGAAATACTTGGTTGAATAAATCCCTTATCAACTAGATCCTGAAGTTGCACTTTTAATTTCTTAAATTCAGCAGATGTCATACGATAAGGCGATATTGAGATTGGTATGGTGCTGAAAACCAAGTTAATATTGAAGTCAAATTCTTATTCAGGTGGTATTCCAAGTAATTCATCTGAAAATATATCTAAAAAGTCTCTTATTACTAAGAGTTAATTAATTGAACACTCGAAGGTTATAATATCAATAATATAGGCCAAATACCCTTGGCACTTTCTCATTAATCTCTGAGCCTATACTGTAGAAATCACACAACTAGGCAAGATATTCCTCTCTCCTATAAATATTATTTTTCATTTTTTCAATTTTTTAAATACACCCTGTTTAGCAAAGCAATACATCGTTTCCCTATATCTCGACAACCAATATATTTTCAGTATTGCATCAAAATCTTTCATCCTTAAAGTTATCAAATTCGCTTTAAGTTCAACTTTATTCATAATTGCTGTATAATTTCTAAATACTATTTTTCTCAAAAGTTTCTTGCCTAATAGAGTGTTAGCCACGATCTCCTAATCTAAGGGCAATAATTCTTTATTGGCATAAAATGCAAATGAAGTCTTGACAAAGAACCTATTGGAACATGGATCTATTAATACATATACAGGTTGATTGAAAATTGTAACTATACTAGTTACTACATCTAGGTTAGCTTGTGCTTGTTCCTAGTCTAAAACAAACACCCTGATTTGGACTCTATCTCAAGTTCTCTAAACATTACGGGAGGTCATAGATGAACTGTCCATCCCTAATCTTCTACCAGTAGAGGTTGCTATCTGATTGACTAGTAACTATTGTTAGGGTATAAGATACCAACTTATCTAACCACCCATCTCTATTCTGCCTAACCTGGGGCAAAACTTCTTTAAATGCCCTACTTTCCCACAATGATAACACACTAATGGCTATTGACACGGGCCTGAGTGATATTATCTGTAATTATTACATCGATTTACCCTCTGACCCTGCCTCGAACCTTGAGTCTATTCTTAAGTTGATGACCTAAATCTCGAAAGTCTTTAACCTTAAAGAGAAAATAGAGGGTTACTTACAGAACTAGTATTAAAGGCATTGTTGGATGAACCATTGCTACAACTCTTCTTAGATAGAAAATCAATCTATATACTTAAACCTTTCCTCTTTTGGAACTGGATCCGCAATCTTCTTTTTCCCACTAATTTCTCAGCCCACGGTGTCATCTAAATTATTTTCTTATACCCCTGATTCTTTGACAATAATTGTAACATTCGATCCAATGAGAACAGAAAGTGGCGTCTGTGCAAGGGCGCCTAAGCAAGGAGCGACTTCTGTCAGGCTTCTAAGATGGTATGGATAAATCGAATCTCATATCAGAATGAGAGAGAAAGTTACTGGGTTATATATGTAGAGTTGGAACCTACTTATCAACAAGACCTTTTGGGATGGGTGATGGTTTAGCTCCAAGAACTATGTAATTAAGCGTGCTTGAACGAGAATAGTAACAAGATAGGTGACCTCTTGAGAAGTTCTCATGATAACCTATTACCAAGAATAAAACCGTGAGACCCCAAGAGTTGGGCCAAAGCAGATAATATTGTTGACAGTTTTGGATCAGATGTTACAGTAATTATAAGCCCAGAAGAAAAAATCCAAGAAGGGGGTGAATTAGATTTTTAAACTTTTTATGCAAATTAAAATTCTTTTCAGAAGAGTGAAAACAATAGTAAACAAAAAAAAATTGAATGCAGAGTAAAAAAAAGAGAGAGAAAATAAAATTTGCACAGATAGTTTTATAGTGGTTCGACTACAAGTCTATATTTATTCTTCTCAGTTAAATCCACTTACACCGAGGATCATTATGTCTTTATTTTCATGAGTAAAGAGAAACCCGAATACACCTTCTTCTTAAACAGTGAAGGGCAACCACAAATTACAACTTCTTTGATTCAGGTGAAGTATAACCCATTACAATTCTTTCTTATAACGGGTGAAGAGAAACCCAATAATGTGTCTGATAAAATCAAAGAATTACAAGTTAAATCTCTTAATAAAGTGTGTGTGTAGTAAGTTCAAAGTTTTCTCTCTCTAAAGTAATTATAAAAGATGAACCATGAGAGAATAAAATTAATTTATAGAGGATTGTTTATCAATAATATGCTCTAAATTTCTTCTTAATAACAACCAATTTCTAAAAAAAAATATTTATATTTATATATGAATTAATTCTCTCTAATGGCTCTTTGAATCCATCATTAATGAAGACATTTAATACTCTGAACTAGTCGTTGTACTGTACAGACTAGCTATGTATCGATACTTTACTGGTTCTTGTTTGTGCATTTTTATGTATCTCAAAATTTAAACCCTCCTTAAACTTGGTGCAGAGACTATCTTCGTTAACAAATTCTAATACAAATTTAATCAATTTCCTCAACTGAGTCTCGTACTCCGTCATCATTTTACCCATTTATTTCAACTGGAGAAACTCCTGTTTCTTTTGATTACAATGAAATGGGTTAAAGTATTGATCTCAAAATTCTTGCACAAAATTATTCTAGGTCAGTAATACTGAAGCCCTGCTTAAACATTCACCCATAAAATGGCTACATTGTCTTCTAGTAATCGAACGGCCACTTTTAATTTGTACTTATCCTCTAACTCCATGTCATATAAGTCACCTTCCAATTTCTTAAACTAGCGATTGGCTAGAGCCGCATCTGTAGTACCTCTAAACAGAACACTGCTTAACTGTTAAACTTCTATAATCAACTTGGATAATTTCAAGGTTGACCCAGATGCTTCTACAATTACAAACATGATAGTAGACGACGGATAAGCAAACGAATATGAATATGGCATCTAACCCAACTAACCTTGTGTTTGAGAAAATCCTTGGGCATTACAATAGACCATAAAAGTAGCCAATGTCTTAAAAGTCATAGGTAGAGGCATCCCTGTGCCTGGTTGCTAATATTGAGGTGAAGGGGATGCATGTTGTTCCTCTGTTTTAGGTTGAGGCATATATGAAATAATCTCATCTTCGGTGTCAAACACGATTTCCCTTGGTGGTCTACCTCGACCTCGCCTAGGTCTCAAAAATATTATTACTACAAAAAGAGTATGAGGTTCAATTATACACATTTAATATAGTGGTGATGTTTCTTATGACTCAACTCATTTAGTTTACTGAAAAAAATTTTAAAATCAACGAAATCATATATAAAATCCCAAATTATAGTTTAAATTAAGTTTAGGTATTTTCATAATCATTTTAAAACCAAATACTTTACTACTAATAAAATTGTCATATCCTAATCCATGACAATCGTTATAGACTCCTAATATATACTCAATAACTCGTGAATACATCTTGAGAGCCTGTAAGGTCTTTTAAAATCTTATTCAAAAATAATATTTAAACACTTTTAAAAAATCCTTCCGTATCACCCAAACTTCTTAAAATTTTTCAATCAAGCTGCAAACATTTCTAAATATTCAAATCATTTCATAAGTCATCCCTCAAATTATTTTAATGTATAGTCAAATAAATAGCAATAAAAATAAAGTGGTTTACGAATCCTTTTATAATTTATAAAAAATAAATAACAAAATAATAAAATATCAAGCATCCCCAGTAAACTAATAATCCTAGTAGGTGAGTTAATTTAAACTTATACTTGATACCCTCCGAACTTAAAAGGATCATTATCAAGCAGACGTGCTCTAAAACCTTGTCTTCCCTAAAACTGAAAATTGAAGGGGTAAGTATTGAAAATATACTCAATGAGTGAACTAAATATTATAACAAATAAATACTACTTAATATAAAAATTTATAAGATAAAATGTTCTTTTAAAATACAAAACCATTACTTGAAAATCATTCTAAAAACGATTTAATCTAAAATATTTGATTTAATTTAAAAATATAAAACATATAAAAGTCATTAGGCTAGCTTCTTTTTTCAGTGATTACCCTGACCTTGGACAACCCCGAGACTGTCAGTAAGTTTTATATGCAAGTAAAAACAATGATGTTTTATAAAAGTTTAATTTAGTAAATAAAGAATAAAACTATGTATAATTTAATTAGAAAATTGGCCCACCACTAACGTTGGCTTGAGTAGTCAAGTGGTGACATCCGTGACTAACCCGACAAGATTCACAGGTAGTCAAATCACAATCTCGTAACCTCATCAATATCACACCTTATACCAATCCTTGCCTGTGAATCTTCACTCACCTAGATGGCCTCTTTTTAGGTAGTCCTAGGCTACTCTCTCTGTAACTACAGTAAATAATGCTAGCCTTCATAACTATCATCACCAATATATGAGTGAAGCTAACCTAAACCTACAGATGAACAATGATACCCAAATCCAAAAAATTGATAAAATACAAAATGCAAACTTAAAAGGGGTTAGAAATATTATCATTTATCTCGTAGTACCTTTAAAATACTTCGATTTCGCTTAACATTCAAAAAACCCCAAACCGACCTTAAAACCCTAGCTTTTTTCCTTATAATTTTCACACTTTTTACAACAAATTGAAGTTGGTAAGAAACTCCGAATGGAGAATGTTGTTGAAAAATAAAGAGAAATCGAAAAGATTTCTAAAGTTGGGTGATGGGTTTTAGAGAGCAAAGGAGAGAACATAGAAAAGGGAAAGAAGAAAAGAAAGAAGAAGAAAGAATTGAGGGCAAAACAATTATTTCATAAGGATTTTTGCCCATTCGATTGAACGAATCGAAGGGTTCATTCGAATAGACTACTAAATTTGATTGAACAAACCAAGGTTTGTTTGAACGAATCCTTCGACACCTTAAAAGTCAAGGGACTCCCATTTTGTCATTTCAACGAATTCTAACTCGATATCCATTTGATCAAATGAATCACCTTTCATTTGAATGAATTTAAGGCAGATAATTTTCTAGGGAGTCCTCAAGTCAGTCGAACAAATCACCCTATTCGTTCGATTGAATCAATTAAAATAATAAATTTTACTTGAATCTTCTCTAAATTAAAAAAATATTATTGAGATTAAACTTTTAATTTCGTTGAGGTTCCTGCATTTATAATTTCACAACTCAATCCTAACTAACTTAAATCTTTAAAATAATTATGAAGCCGCGATGTCATGTTAACTATTTATAAGGTGGGCACAATTATAGGTATAAGAAAAATAAAAAATTATTATATTACCCTTGAAACTTAGACACGGGGTTCACATTTCCTACCTATACGAATAAACTTCTCTCTAGACAAGCTAACAATGTTATACGTAGTAGAGATAACCAGATTGCAGGTATACTAGTTATAATTGTATCAGATCAAGATCTTTATTTAAAATGCTGATTTTGGCTAAGACTTTAAAGAGCTATGGGCACTAACTTAACTTTCAATTTTGCATTTCACCCACAATCAGACAGTTAGTCAGAAAAGATCATCTAGACACTTGAGGACATACTTCAAATATATGTTATAAAGCTTTAAAGTATCTAAGATATTCATATACCATTGATTGAGTTTGCTTATAACAATAACTACCAAGCTAGTATTGAGATGACACCTTATGAGGTATTATATGATAAAAAATATAGAACTCAGCTATGTTGAGATAAGGTTGATGAGAGAAAACTTAATAATGATGAATTAATTGAGCTCACTTCTAAAAAGATAAGATTATCAGGAAAAATTAAAAGTTGGCTAAGATCGACAAAAGTCGTATGCTGATAATCAAAGAAGAAAGTTGGAATTTGAAGTTAGCGATCAGGTTTTTCTAGAGGTTTTGCCCTGGAAAGGAAGAATAAGATTTAAGAATCAGAGAAAGTTATATCCTCAATATATTAGACCCTTCAGGAGTTTGAAAAGGATTAATATGATAATATATAGATTAAAATTATCGTTAGATTTGGGCTGTATTCATAATGTATTTTATGTATCCATACTTAAAAAGTATATATCGAATCCATTGTATATTCTTGAAACACTATCGATAGATTTGGGAGAGGACCTCAATTGCATACTTCAACTAGTAAGAGTTTTAGATTAACAAGAATGGGTGTTAAGGAGCAACGTCAATGCTGTGGTGAAAATTCTAAGACGTAGTATTATCGTTAAGAAAATGACATGAGAACCTAAGCATACCATGAGACCACAATACTCATATATTTTTTTCATTAATCAGGTATGTTTGAAATTGGAGAAAAATTTCTTGAATTCATGCGTGCATTTTTATGATGTCAGTTTTATACTTAATATTGGGTTTGTTTAAATAGGAATTGCAGTATCCACTCCTAATGATAAATAATATGAGTGAGGTATTTTAAAATACCTTTATTTGATCATTAGGGGAAATGAATTGTAATCTATAGTTAATAATCTTTTGGGTGATTTTTTTTGTATGATATGTCATAGAGAATTTTGAGGGCAAAATTTATTTCAAGGGTGGTAAGATTGTAAATCCTGTAATTTTAGCTTAAAGGTATCATCATCATTTTCTAAAATGTACGTTCAAGAGTTAATATTAGTTATTTAGGCCTATATAAATGTTAAATAAGTGCATAATAAAGTTTTTGATGAGTTTTATTTGAGTTTTACGAAAGATGTTTTAGTTTTCCACTTTCATACCCATGTTTTAGACATAAATTTCTGATGATTGGGAATCTAATTGATGAGCCTTTTGTTTTTAATAAAAGAGTACAGGAAAAGAATTTTATATAATTAAATTTAAGTTAAATCCTTAATCATATGAGAGAGAATCAAAGCCAATAATAGATTAGGTCATTGTCAGATTTTATAAGGATTTCTTGGGTGGATATCGAGACTTCCGAACTAAATTTTCATTTATCAAGAAGGATTTTAAATGCATGGCTTATTTCTAATGAAAGAGAACAGAAAGATGAGTGTATAAAAAGAAGCAAAAGTGAAATCGAACTTCGGATAAAGAAGAAAACAGTATTGAAAGTGAAGGACCTGAAAGATATTTTTTAATAAGTGATTTTTGACCGAGCAACCTAAATGAAATTTGTCATATTGAAACCTTTCACAAAGGTTTTGAAACACGAGGCTAGATTCTCACTATTTTGAGCATGGTATCGATACTTTTGCCAAATGTATCGATATTTTTATCTATTTTATCAAACGTATTAATAGTTTTGCAAATATATCGATACATTTGCCTATATTTCTAAACATATCGATACTTTAACCCATTATTCAGGATACATCAATACTTTTTGAAGGAAAATCACATAGGGAATAATTTTTGAAGTAGAAAATGACCATCTTGTCTATTTTTCATGTTTTCTTATCCATTTTTTCTTAATTTCAAGGCTAAACTTATATTTTTCCAATCCTTATGCTTGATATAGGAGGAACGAGAGTTAAAACCCCTATTCTTCATGGTTTTCATTTCTTTTTTATCTCAATAACCTATCGTTCAAACCCAAATCCTTTTTCCTTTAATTTTTTAAAATTTCTATCAATTAAATCCTTATTTTTTACTATAAAACACTAATACCACACACCTTCTATAACCCACAAACATCAATTTATAGTTTGGCCAAAGGATTCGACTGGGAGAATGAAAAAGAGGTGTTCAACTACTGTTTATGTTTTTGGGATTTTCTCTAATTGAAGGTACCAAAGCTTTCTAGAGTCGAACTTAACTCTTTTGATAAGTTTGTGAATAATTTTTGGCCTCGATTTCATAATTTGTTGATAAATTAAAAATTTAGGGTTTACTATAGAATCTTTTGTTTTATTTTTAATGATAGAAATTTGAGTTCTATAGTATTACTTAGATCGTAGAGTTTATATATATGTGTTTAGATTATTGATATTGCGAAAAAGGAAATTTAGACTAAGGAACAGTAAATTCGATTACTATATTTTTGCATATTTTAGTATATAATCAACAATTTGGTATAATCCCAATGAAATGGAATAAAATCTTGTTAATTTAGTAGAATAAAAGAATTAGTTATCAAATTATAAAGAAATAACTTTTGGATAGGATGAAAAATCGAGAAAACGGTAATTTTTGATTATTTATTGAGTAGGGTATTCAAATGCATTTTTCACATATAATATATAGTATTTATAAGAATCAGTTATTAATTCTATATGTATGTTTGTTATAGGAGTAGACGATGTAATTCAAAGAACCCCATCGCGAGGACATCGTAGGGAGAGTGGTTTCCCATCACATAAATGTGATTGGATATTTTTCTATCTTTTTACTTGTTTTTAAATTATTTAAAACAAAAGAAACTTATATTTTATACCTTAGGGCATTAAACATTATTGTATAATTATGTTGAGGAGGTGATAGATTTTTATTAAATGTATGAAGATCAGGATTGTCTGTAACATCTCACATCGCCTAAGAGGGAGTTTTAGGCTACTTTATACGGATGAAGGTTTCCTTCTCTGCGTTGAGGACTTTTGAGGCAGTTTTTCAAAAAAAATCTTGAGACTAAATGCCATGTGAACAGGGTGGTCAGGATCATAATAGGGGTACCACCTAGTAAGCTACAAAAGAAGATACAGTATCCATACAATACTGACCATTACAAGGTCCCTTTTTTGTAATAGACTTTTAAAATGAGTTATGTGTTTTGTGGCATTGTTTGACTTATTTATATAACTGAGGCCTAAGGTTGACTTGAAATAATTTTATTATTTATAACTGTTGTATTTTGACATTAATGGTGACCTTAAGAATATTGATATGGCTAGAGAGCCAAAGATTTCATTTTGTTACTAATATGGCCTTGAGGAATAATTTTTCTTGATTAAGTCTTGTATGCCATGATTTGTGAATTTTAGGCTTTTAAGCCATTCCAATTATTCCATGTAAGAAAATCCAATAAACCACCGAGTATTTGATATCATACATGTGGCATGCTGCGGTTATTTAGCTCTACAAGGTAAGGATTATCCTATGGAAGTGAATCCAATAAGCTATAGAGCAATTGTTTATCAAATCTATAAGGTGAAGATATTTCTAGAGATCGAAATTCAATAGGCCACAAAGCAACTTTATAAGGTGAGGATTGTTTCATGGAGAAAAATCTAATAGGTAACAGAGTAGTTTATACTTTCATTTGAGATTGGATGTTTGAAAATTTACTCGTGAGACAAGAATTATTTTTTGTATGACATGAGATTTGGTAATATAGTTTTAAATGAGAGTTCTTGTATGATATTTGTTTTCTTATTCACTCATTGAGTATTTTAGAAAAACTCATTCTTTTTCCCATATTTCAGGTTAGGATATTCAAATGGCTAACATTATTAATCTATTTGAAGATTTCATTATATTCCTAGGTACTTGACTCAGTCATATGTATACAGTTGATCTACTTTAACTTAAAACTAATTTATATTGATTTGTATAGTTTTATATATTTGACTTAATCGAGTGTATCAGATTTGAATTTGTATTTTATAGCATTATCTATTTGGAATTATGATTTTTAATATTAGTAGATTATATATTGAACTAAATTTTGAAATTAGATTTTTACGACCTTACTCATCCTTGTAATGTGTTCTAAATAATATGACATAATTTTTGGATTCGCAACGATTATCACGTGATCCAATTCTTAGTTCAGAGCGTGACACAATATATGACATTTATTCAAATCTTTAAATACTAAATAATAGGCTTAATGCCCAAAACTTACATATATATATACATCCACATGTTTACATGTTCAACTATCTACTATATATACATATACAAATACGAGACTCAATGCCTAGTACCAAAAACTTATGCATGAGTGGACTCAACCCTAGTAACTGGACATTGATATCCAACTCCACTTAGCTACTTTTCAGAAGTCTACTAAAGATTTTGAATGACCTGCAAAAATATGGGGGGTAAGTCTCTAAAAAGATTTAATAAGTGAAATTGTAAATAACAAATATTAAAATCATAATATCAAATTTCACTTTCAAATATAAAGCATAAATAACATGTATTGAAATTGTAAAATCAGGGATCATTTTCAAGTATAAATGCGTGGTAACAAGCTTTGTATATTCTTTCAAAATATTTTGAAGTTTTAAAACATTTTTATAAAACCACCACATATTTTTCAAAAAATAAACATTTCTTTTTAAAATAACAAACATATTAGAAATTCTTATATTTTACAAGTTTTAGGTATAAAATCAGAAAATCAGAATTTTTTCTCTATAGCATCAGATATATCAAAACATAATCCTGCATGGATTTCGATGTCAGGTATCAAAAATCAAAAATCAAAAATCAAAACTTAGAAAAATAAAAATTCTTATCTATCAGAACTACATGAGATCATATACAAGTATGAGTATAGGTATCAAATATTAAAGTCGTCTTTAGCCCCCTACTTCTCACTTATACTTGTACATGTGCATAACAGGTATCATACTGTACCTTTTTTATAGTACAATAACTACCCCTTTATGGCTCTCATTTCAAGGTAAGGAAAAATAAAAATATAGGTCAAATTATAAATAATCAAAAATTTGAAAACAGTTATAATTGTAGGATTTCCATGACCTAGTAACATACAAAAATTTAAATTTCTAAGTTTCCAAAACCTATAATGAATATGTTTCAAATATACACAAATATAAGCTAGATTTTCACAAAAACCATATTAGCATGCATTTCATTCATATTTTTCTTTATTTTTTTCCTAAATTTGTTATAATAAATTGTGTTTAATGGATGAATTTTATATAGTTTGTGTTTTTGTGATGTTAAATAGGGTCAATAATGAAGAAGAAGTAGGAAAGAAATGAGATTTGATGATTTTAGAGTTAAAGAAAAATCTTTCAAAAAAGTAGAAAACGACCCCTGTTTTCCTTAGTTGTTACACAAATCGTGGGCACAGCTAAGTAGAAGCTGGAAAACAGAATACATAGCTCCTGACTTCCTTAGTTGTGAGACAAGCCTTGGACACAGCAAAGGCCATAGCGTGGGAAAAATTTCAGGTTACGGTATTTGACGATTTTGACAAGCCATCTTAGTTTGGGTCCTATTTTGATGCTTCTAAACTTCATCTTCTAGAAGGAGAAGTTGTCTAGGAAGTCTAGGAGAGCTAGAACTCTTAAAAAACTAAAAGATTATGATTTATAAAGAGCAAAAAGAATCTTTTCAAGAGGGCAGCAAGAATTCAGGTCTAAGGAACAGGAGAGAGAAAAGAATGAAGAACAATAATATTTTTTTTAGATTTTTGTTTCCTATGTTTTAGATTATGAAGAACTAATTTTCTTTTCTAGTTAAAGGATAATTAAGGATTGGTTTTGAGGATTGTGAGATCTATGTTTAACTTTTAAACTTTTATGTGTTCTTGGTATTTATGCAATTCTGCACTTCATATATATTAATGTTGGTTTGT
>JAVXUL010110235.1:0-18293 GCA_035590515.1 Trichilia minutiflora
ATTTAAAATATATTAAATTATGAGCTAAATATTACCTGGACTATAAAAAATTAAATTAAAATATCACTATTAAAAAAAATTTTTATCAAAATTTTACCCGGGCTACAGCCTACCGCAGCCCCTTCGTACCTCCGCCCCTGGTTTGGTTAATATGACCTATATCTACAGGCAAAAGCGAGCAAAATATTTTACTATCTTCAAAATGGTAGAATATAAATTTGAAGAGAATGCTGCTAAACTTACAAATAAAAGAGAGAACAAAATTTTAAACTAAGAAAGGGCCCAAATTAACTTCAAGGAGTCGAATGACTTATAAACCTAATTTTCCAAAAGACTCAAAGCCCAAATACTCTATATTTCTTCACACCCTTTAAAATCCATCAAACCCCGCCTATTTATAGTATAAAGAAAAAGAGTAATAAGTTTAATTATTCCATGTGGGAGATGTAAGGTATCAATCCCAACAAATCTCCACTTTAACTTGTATCTGACATATAAGAGATAGGAAAAATATGCTCCAAAATTTACTCCACCTTCTCCATTAGAGCCCCAGTAGACTTAAGCCACCATCAATGAGCATCAATCAAGCCCAAGTACTGCTTCAACTTGTAAACTGAAAGAGATTTCGTAAACATGTCAACAGAATTGTCCTTGATACTAATCTTTCGAACAAGAACTTTTCCTTTAGCTATGATATCTCGGATAAAATAAAATTTTACGTCAATATACTTTGTCCTCTCATGATACATCTGATCTTTAGTCAAGTAAATAACACTCTGACTGTCATAATGAACTGTAGTAACACATTGATATAAACTGATTTCGCCAAACAAACCCTTCAACCATAAGCTTCCTTGATTGCTTTGATTACTGCCATATATTCTACTTCTATAGTTGATAAAGTTACAACATGTTGCAAAGTAGCTTTCTAACTAACTGCACATCCATCAATGCAAAATACATAGCCTGTAATTGATCTTCTTTTGTTAAGGTCTCTAGCATAATCAAAATCTACAAAATCAATCAAAATGTTACTATTTCTTCCAAACTCCAAATAAGTGTCTGAAGTACCACGTAAATATCTGAGAATCCACTTCACTGCGTGCCAATGTTCTTTCCTTGGATTAAACATATATCTTTTAATAACACTAACTTCTTGTGAAATATCAAGACATGTACAAATTATTGCATACATAACACTATCGACTACACTTGAATATGGTACACATGCATATAATCTCTCTCTTCATCTGACTTTGATGACTAAACAGCTGATAATCTGAAATGGTTAACAAGAGGAATACTAATAGCTTTTGCATTCTTCATGCCAAACCTTTTCAAGGTAAATTTTTTGTGACAAATACAATTTTCTAACTCCTCGATCTCTCTTAATTTTTATACCAAGCATTCATTATTCAACTGAGTCTTCAAAATTTGAATTTCTTTCGAATTTCTTTCGAATTCTTGACAGTAATGAGCATGTCATCAACATAAAACAAAAAATAAATGAAAGAACCATCTTCTAATTTTCAAAAGTAAACACAACTATCATACATGCTTTGTGATAATCATGACTCAATATAAAGGAATTAAACTTTTTATACCACTGTCTATGAGATTATTTTAGCCCGTGTAATGATTTCTTCAACAAGAAAACATGGTCTTCCTTTCCTTTAACTTCAAAACCCTTGGGTTGCTTCATATAAATTTGTTCCTCGAGATTACCATACAGAAAAACTGTTTTAACATCAAGTTGCTTTAATTTTAAATCACACATGGCCACCAAAGCAAGAAAAACATGAACAAAGTTGTACTTAACTACCTTCTTTTTTCTTGAAGATTAATTGTAAAGTACTACAATCAGATATAGGGTATTGATTTTAATGATATTTTTCACCTATTATCTTCAACTCCTAGAATACCTTCCTTTTTCTTGAAGATTCATTTGCAACCAACAATCTTCTTTTCTGAAGGCAGCTTTATAAGAACCCAAGTTTTATTTTTATATAAAGATTTAATTTCTTCATTCATTGCAATTAACCATTTGCGTGAATCATCACAAGAAACTACTTTTAAGTAGGTAGAAGGTTTACCAACTCCATCTATTTCTTCTGTAATTATCAAAACATATGCGATCATATCTGCATATCTCGATAGTAGTCAAATCTCCTTTCTTGGTCTATCTCTGGCTATAGAATATTGCACCTCCTCTGGAATATCTTTTAAAAATTAATAGTTCTTTGCTGGCTCTGATTGATTTATAAAGGAACTTGACTAGAAGGAATAGAACTACCAATATCTATCTCCACTTGCTTCTGTATTCTAGCATTCTTACGTGAATTACAAATATCAGAACACTTCTTTTCTGAGGATAACATAGACAACTCATCAAATGTAACATCTCTGTTAATTACAAATTTTAGGGATTTAAGATTCGAGCACCATAATTTATATCCTTTTACTCTAGGAGTATACCCAAGAAAAATATGCTTTTTAGCTATAAACTTTAATTTTCCTTCATTCATATGCATATATGCTGAACACCCAAATATTTTCAAATCGGAGTAATTTGCAGGAGTACTTAACCAAACTTATTTAGGAGTTTTATAATTAATAGCTACAGAAAGAGTACGATTGATAATACAGCAAGCAGTAAAGATCGCTTTTGTCCAAAAATCTTTTGTCAAACCTGTATTAAAGATCATACAAAAAGCTCTTTTCAAAAGAGTTCTATTCATCCGCTTTATCACACTATTCTGTTGAGGCATCATCCTAACTATGTACTGTTGAACAATTTCTTTATTTTTGTAAAATTCATTGAAATTACCTTCAAAAAGTTCTAAGCTACTTGATGTATCTTGATGTCTGTTTCTCAATCATAACTTTCCATTACTTGAAGGTCAAGAAAATATCATTTTTCTGCTTCAAAAAATAAACCCAAACCTTCCTTGAATAATCATCAATAAAAGTTAACATATATCTGACACCATCCTTAGACAGAATTCGTGAAGGTCCCCAAAGATCTGAATTAATATAATCTAAAGTACCTTTTGTCTGATGAACTGCTGGTGAATTGAAGCTAACTCTTTTCTGCTTTTCATAAATGCAATACTCACATAACTCCATCCACTCAGTACTTTGCTCATAAAGAAGATTTCTATTACTTAATATAGCTAAGCCTTTCTCACTCATATGGCCTAATCGCATGTGTCATAATTTGGTGATGTCATAACCAGATAAAGATGATGTAGAAACTGCAACAGAACCTGTAACTGAAGATCCCTGCAAAATATACAAACTACTAGACCTACAAGCTTTTATAATCACAAGAGCATCTTAACTAACTTTCAAAACTCTACCTTCAGTTGAATACTTGCACCTAAGTGCCTTTAGGGTGCCTAAAGAGATGAGATTCTTTTTCAAATCAGGAACATGTCTAACATTAATGAGCGTTCTCACAATACCATCATGCATTTTAATTTGGATTGTACCCTTACCCATAACATTGAAAACAGCATTGTTACCCATCAAAATAATTCCACCATTACAAGATTCATAAGTGAAGAATAAATTCTTATTAGAACACATGTCATAAGAATAAACCGAATCTAAAATCCATTTATGCTTAGACCTTATTCTATTATCAGTAACAAAGAAAATATTTTCACTACTCTCATCTGCTGCAACACTAGTTTCAACGGATTCATTATTTTTCTGAACAATTTGTTTCTTATACGTTTCTTTATTCTTCAACTTAAAATATTCAGACTTAATATGCCCCTTTTTATGATAGTAATTACACTCTAAATTCTTATGTCTGGATTTAGATCTAACTTTAGATTTTTCAGAGTCTCTCTTCTTTGATCTACCCCTAACAATTAAGCCTTTCACCTGACTTCCATTACTTTTCCTAATTATATCCCTATCAATCTATTCCTTATATTTCAAAGAAGATTTAATTTTTCGATATAAGATTATATCCTTCCCATAAATCATAGTATCATGAAAATACTTAAAAGACTGAGAAAGAAAATATAATAATATAGCCTAATCTTCATCATCTATTTTAACATCTATATTCGTCAAATCCATAACAATGGAATCAAATTTATCAAGATGTGATAGTATAAATGTACCTTCTATCATCCGAAGCATATACAAAGATTACTTCAAATAAAGTCAATTCTCCACTAACTTCTTCATATATAAAGCTTTCAACTTCTTCCATATACCTCTTGCGATTGTCTCAGTGGAAACTTCTCGTAGAACTTTATCAGAAAGATTTAAGATAATATATGATCTCATCTTTTTATCCATAACAGTAAAATCTCCATCGCTCATATCTCAGGCTTTTTCTCCTCTCCTTGAAGAGCTAACTCAACTTCATCCTGGATTAAGAAGCCTCCATCTTAAGCTGTCACATTCCAAAGTTGACACTTCGATCAAACTTTTCAATACGGATCTTTATTATTATCATCTTTGTAAAAATCTCAAAAGAGGCTCTAATACCAATTTGTTGAAAAAATATTCCCAAAAATTAGCAAAAAAGATTTTGAACAACTAAATAATAAAACATCAATATTTACATAATTCGGTCAATGTAACCTATATCTACAGGCGAAGGCGAACAAAATATTTTACTATCTTCAAAATGGGAGAATACAAAATTTAGGAGAGTTCTCCTAAACTTACAAATAAAAGAGAGTATAAAATTTTAAACTAAGAAAGGATCCGAATTAACTTTAAGAATTCAAATGACTTATAAGCCTAATTTTACGAAAGATTTAAAACCCAAATACTCTATTTTTTCACTCTTTAAAATCAATTAAACCCTTTCTAGTTATAGTTCAAAGAAATGGAATAACAAGTTTAATTATCCCATGTAAAACGGATGCAAGGCACCAACCCAACAATATGCCTTCTCATTGACAGTGCTATGTGTCTTAAAAGATCTTGTGCTGTTGTGTTTCCTCCTCTCTTTTTAAGGTTAGGAGAATCCTCTACACAATGCACGTCATTTCCTCCTCATCATCTCTGCTCACATACTTGGCGTCGGTTTTTTACTTATTTTCTTGTACGACTAAATTTTCTACATTGACCACACTTACATCATTGACAAAATTGAAAGATCTCCTAAACAAAAACTGGTTTAATCTAGGCCCCTGCCCGGCTCTTAGCACCTCAGACACTTATCCAACATTGGCTTACTGTTGTTGAGGATTGTTTTGACAAAAATAGATCCCATACCAGAATTGTTACCCATAAAACTTTTTACTCCTGAGCTACCAGCATTTGGATTACCTCCAATGTAGTTTCCTGCACTCACATTACGCATATAATTTCCTACTCAAGAATTGCTTGACTGCTTTGGACAATGACCGTTTATAATTCTGTTTCGTACCCACAGAACTGTTAAAAGGTCAGAAATATTGAATTGGTCTCTTCTGTTGTACCTTTGACTTAGTTGCGTTGTTTGTCGCAGTCGACAACTCCTAAATTGTATTGTATGTAACCCAGTTGCATTGATGATTTTCGATTGTAACCCGCTTACATGTGTCACCAATTCACCATTTATCTCTGAGATTATTCTGGCGTCTAACCTTAGAAATTCTTCAGCATATTCTGCCATGCTTCTATTGCCCGGTATACCGTTCCTAAACTGCTTATACAAAGCCTGCTCGTAATCAGGGGTAAAAATCGCGCCTTTAACTTTTTCTTCATCTTCTACCAATAATGAATTAGTACTTTCCCAATTACTTGCCGCTTGTTCGTAATCATCGGTATGACTCGTGATTAACTTTCAATGCTACAAGCTTCACTTTCTTGTCCTTCAGAATAGCCGTGTACTCGAAGAAGTTCTCAACCTCAGCGATTAAATTCAAAACTCTTCGATATGTAGAGATCATTGGCAAACAAGCATATCCAAATTAATCTTGTAATTATTGGTATGAACCCTGCCTATTCGTACAGAATGCCCACCATCGGAGTCTTCATTAGAATCCTTCTATGTAGTTACTCTATAATTTGATTTAGGAACTCGTCTCTCAGCCGTAGGGCCGTGAGTTATGGTATCACTGGCACTGCTTGATTCCTATTGTCGTCAAGTACTAGAGTAATTATTTCACATATCATTCCCCAAATGTACGACATTGAATAAATTATTGAATAATGCTACAGTAGCTTTTATCGCCAGAGCCCTTCTCTCTAATCTCTTTGTCAGCAGAGTGGTTGCCTTCATGTTCGTTATTGCGACTCATCTTCAAGCTTTAACCTGGTCTAATCGAAAGCGAGATAGAAATTTTTGTAGAGAAAATAATTTTATCAATGATAAGATAATAATCAAAACTAGGGTTTATGGCCCTTTTATAACAAAAATCTTAAAATATAAAATAAAAAGATTAAAATATCCTCAATTACGTGATTTACGAAATCATACAATCTAAACATTTTATTCGCTAATAAAGTACCAAAATTCAGAATAAATAAATTAAAGAAAATGAGAATAAAGACCAGTGATGATGCTAAATCTTTGACTTAGTCAACTAATTTAATACACAGCGTCATTAGATCTATAGTGCACTCACGCACAAATCTTCTACACCCATTCAGAACATAACAATTAACACAACCCGATACTATAAATAATGGTCTAACCATTTTCTTTTGTGTTACCTATACTACAAGGCATTCATAATTTATGCTAGCGGGATATCACCTCATTGACGGTGATCTTTACTCATGAGAGATTATAACTACATCATGCTATCAAGCACTTTCATGTATGCGATTCTGACATACATAAACCTCGTAGCTCAAAACCACATTTAAAGAACCACCTTTACACCTCCACTCTTCTAGGGTGTGATGACACATTCCCATTGTGCCATCTCTTTCCCTTGATACCCTTACACCCAAGATAAGTCTCGTATCATTCCTAATATACTTCGTTGGTTTTGCCCTACCTTGGGCTCATTAGGAGGACAGCTCCAGTCCCCGACTAGTTTGTACAGCTCGGCAAGCCCCCTACTTGTCCGCCTGCACCCAACCGTTCCTACAGCTTGTATGTCGAAGCAAGCCCCTTGCTTGTCTCTTGCAACCGACTGTCATAAATAAAGCTTAAGTAGAACCTAACTTCTCTAACCCTCCCTCGGCTTAACGCATACCTTAACACTCAACTCTCAATCATTGTGGCACAGTCTGTCACACCACCTTGATCCCCACTCTCAGAGATCTCAGCCCTCTCTCAACACCTCACTCCTGAATGCCTACAGTATCCTAATTTCCTGTGCATCCCTTGTGTTGTGTCCTCTAGGCTGACTCAGGTCATGGCCTGATATCACAAGCCAATGCCCATTCACTATTGCATCCCGCGGCCTTAATGCCTTTCGCTCTAGTGCCCACATGCTCGTTTCTACAAGCTAAGTCCATATGTTATGTGGGGCCCCTTTGCCTCCGCTCTTGCACGCTCCCTCACACAACTCTGTGCCCTACATCTCTCATGCATACACTTATGTGCCCATACGGTCACCCCTACAAGCACATGTCTATGCGTTGTGCCGTGTACCTTTGTCTCCGCTCTTACGCGCCTTCCTGGCACAACTCTGCACCCCGCATCCTCCGTGCGTGCGCCTATATATTGTGGCATAATCTTACACCTTGACGCATGCAGCTCCCTGCATGTGCCCCCATGGCACACTCCCACACTGAGTACATGTTGTTCGTATGCACGTACCCTCGTTTTTAATGGGTCTCGCTCATTGCCCACCTTGCATGTGCTTGACATTTGAGGAGCCCTTAGGGTCACTCACGAAGGCATCTTGAGTCATGCAAGGCATACTTAGGCCACTCTTGGCTTCCCTCTGTATATGGGATCTAGAATAACCCCAATTGTGCTAGTGGGAAGTAAACCTGCATCCAATAAGCGAATCAACCCCGTATTTTCTTCCCTACTTGTCCAATTGGCTTGAAACTTGGCACCCATCAATATTTCATCCCAAAAAATCTATTGGACCCCAATATGTGCGACACATTTTGCCTCTAGCATACTGATGTGTGGAACCCTCCAATTTTAGCCCCACAGTATACTGTCACTGCCTCACATGCTGCCTAGCGCTTGCACCTCTATGCTCGCACTCCCGTTATCATGCCCCCAGTGGTATACACTACTTTTCCTTTCTTTTTGCCCATGTACACCCCTGCACATGCTCATATCCCTGCTCAGACTCAGCATAAGGCCTCAACCCATGCCCAAACATGTATAGCCAAATTCAACGTCGTGACATTAGGCCTAGTTCATAATCATATATTTATTTTATTTTTTTGGTAATGTACGATATACGATTGACAAAATTCAAAATTTTAGGGCTTGAATCGTGGGTAGCCATATTGAGATCTAATTGCATTAAAAACAATGATCAAAACCTACTTAGAGGATTTAGTTCATTAGAGAATTAGTTTATGATTAGGCTAGTGACAAAGAAAAATAAGTTACCTTGTACTCAAAAGTAAGCCACCTCTTACTATAATATTCCTTTTAGAAAAGAAAAATATCTAAATATCTAAATTATTTTAAAGGGATAATGATAAATCATCTATATGATTTTAAAAAATAACACTTATATAATATTTAGAATAATTGCTTATTATGATTTTTTAAAATGTTACTTAATAGTAGAATATTTTTGATAAATACTCTTTAAGAGAATAACAAAATTTCCTTTAATAAAAACAAAAATATAGATTTTATCACTAAGTCTTTGGCTTTTATCATATAAATTTTTAGACGAAAATAATTGAATTTTTAAAAACTATTTTAAATTTAATTAATAATTCTAATACTTTAATTTATAATAATTTATATTAAAATTATAATTAATTTATAAAAATTAAATTTAAAATATTTTTATTTTATAATCATAAAAATTCATGAATTTATTTTTATTTTATAATTTGAATTTATAAAAAAATTATTTTATTTTTATTTTTAAAAATTAAATTAAAATAATTAAAATATTTTATTTAAATTATTAAACTATTATAATACTTTATACTTAAAATATAAATTCTGTATTTTTGACTTATGAGCATTTTAGTTATTTTATCCTCGAGACAATTTCATTATTTTTAATAAAATATATATTCAGATACTTAATATTATATAATTGATACCTATGAATGCTTTTAGAGCGACTTAAGAAGATTTTGATGAAAAAGAATGAATTGAAAATTTTCTATAAAGGTGTCGAGTGCGTATTTAAGCTTCAAACTTAAATTTCTATCAATCAAAAAAGGCAATTAAGGAAAAGTTTTTTTCTACTTAAAGTAGACTTAGAGACAATTGTATAGAAAGAAATTTTAGTTAAATTAGATTTTAGATAAGAGAGAAATCAATGTTAGAACAAAAGTGTTAAAAAACCAACACATATAGGGAACAAGGTGCCAAATTGGCCCAAAACCATCAGCACCAATTGGTGCTAACCTTCAGCCAATTCTAGCCAAGAAGAAGATCGAATCATCGATCTTAAGGCTAGTTTTAGGATCGATTTAGGTCTCCTTTGATAAATGATGCACCGATTTGCTATTTCTCCCTAGAAATTTATCTTTTTGAGCTCCTTGTCTTTTTCTTTTCTTTTTTAATCTTTAGGGGCATCTTAATAATTGTTAAGCCATTATATAAACAGGCAAAATACAGGGATCTCTCCATTTTTCTCCTCTACTATCACGTCCCAACCCGTGGGTCTCACACGTGATAACCCTTCCACAAACTCCCAAGGTGTATATCCAATCGCCAGAATATACCCTGTGAGCCTATAAGGCCTTCACAAAACCTGTTTCAAAATCTCTCGTGCAACACTTCCAATAAAATATCAACCAAACACCCAAATTTCAAATCAATTTAAGAAATCACAGACACTTCTATAAAAACAATTCAATCTTTTTCCACAAACCAAACATCAAAATAAATGAGAATCAAATCTTAAGCATATCAAAAATGATATCCAAGTAGTTTACATATTTGTTTCCATCACATAAAGGAAAATACAAATTCCAATCATATAATAACTCCAGTGGACAAAAACTTCTCTAAGTGAGTCGAATAGCGAAAGTATACCTGAAATCCCTTCAATCTGGAAGAATCACCACCATCGAACGCTTACTAGCAATCTAAACCTGAAACTGGAGAGTGAGGGGGTGAGTATATAGGAGTATACTCCGTGAGTGAACTAAAAAAATATAAATAAATAAAATTTAATTTATGAACGAAAAAGAAGATCCAAGATATAGTACAATAGTTCGATAAAAGTAATAAATATTTCTTTTAGTTTGGAATCTCAAATCATATAATGAAAATCATAGGGCTGACTGCCTTTCTCAGAGATTACCCTGGCCTTAGGCATCTCGAATCCGTCAGTGGATTTTATATACAGATAAAATATGCTATTTTATAAAAGATAGATTTAAATACATGAAATAGAATATGAAGAATTTTTTAGAAAATATGCCCACCACTAACGTTCGTCTCGAGCAGTCACGAGGTGATATCCGTGACTAACTCGATGAGACTCACATATTGTCAAATCACATCTCCCTCACAATATCACAATCATCATATAACAGCCCACCTGTGTAGCCTCCACTCACCTAGGGTATCTCTCTCCCAGACCGTCCCTAGGCTACCACATATAACACTCACCTAGGGATTCACATCCCAGTGAACTCTTCCCCAGGCTACCACTCTGTAGTTACAGTAAATAACCCGGCTCATATGATCGTTATCATCAATATGCATATCATAATTCATAGACATCGATATCAAAGTATATACATATTATAAAATTACCCACGACCCTCATTCATTAAATACATATGTCAAGCAAATTAAATCTATCATATAAATCGCATCACAGCTCAAAACCATATGAAAACATAATAATAATAGATGCATTTTCACATAAACTGCAGTATTAGACATAATCACTTGTAAAACACTTGCATATCTTTGAAATTATAAAAGTAAGTTTGAAATAAAATAACAAAAGCAGAAAACAGTCCACTCACTACTTAGAAAGGGTATACACTCTTTAATTCCCCTCGTTTCTCAGCGTGTCACACTGATACCTCGGTTGCGTATCATCGTCCAAATACAAGTATTCAAACACATCATTATACATTCTAAAATATGCAGAATACTCTTGTTACCTGTCTAATTAACCATATATTCCTACCATGAACCTATATTGCAGTTGTACCAACGTAATTCGACTCGGTTTCACAACTTAGACCGCTCATCAAAATAGTAACCTCAATTACTGTTCATATTCACTCATTTTCTCTAAATTTATATTTCTAACTTCCTACGACTTTTTTGACTTTATTACAACTTAAATAAAGCGTAAAAACTAAAATACGAGTGATAAATCTACTGAAGTTTATACAAATATACAGTAAAACCCATTTTTGTAAAAATAAATAAAACAAAAAATATAATACACAGATAAGTTAGAATCGTCGTTACGAACCTCGTGGTATCGTCAGTTTGCTCTAATTTTGCCTTAAAACTGAAAAACCTCAAAATAAAAGCCAAAACCCTAGCTTCTCGTTTTCATTTTTCTGGGATTCAAACGCCAAATCGAAACCCGTAGAGTGTTTAATGTATGAAATGGAGTGAGAAATTAAGAAGAAATCGAAGAAAACACAAAAATAGGGAGATGGATTTGCAAGACAGAGGAGAGAACGGAGGAGAAGAAGAGAAGGAGAGAAAGAAGAAGAAAATAGGGAAAAATGGCCTCAGCCCCCATATTTATAATGAGAGGGTGAAATTACCATTTGGTCCTTAAGTTTTTTAAAGGAGAATCTTCTAGAAACAGGCAAAATCGTCATTTCACGTCGATCGAACGAATCGACAGATGTATTTGAACAAATTTGGATTCGATCGAATAAACTAAGTTTTGATTGAACAAATTTGGCACTTCTGAAGTCAAAAAGCTCCCCATATTTTTGTTCAAATGATCGACCATTCGTTTGAACGAAATGATCAATTCAACCAAACGAACCATAATTCGATTGAACGAATTTAGGACCAAAATTTTTTAGAGAGCTCCTCCGAATTTTGTTCAAACGTTCCACCTTTCATTCGAATAAAATATTCTATTCATTTGAACGAATTACCCATTCGTTCGAACGAATTATATATTTTCTCCTGAATTCTTTTTTTAACTGGAAAATATCATTAGGGTCCCAGAGTTTACACTCTCAAACTCTTTCAGCCATCACAAATCTCAAATATAGCCTCGAAACTGTGCTGATGAACCATCAGTATGCATGGGGGATGCAAATACATTCACAAGAAATGTGAAAAATTATAAATATACCCTCGGGGTCTAAACACAGGGCTCATAGATAAACCCCCCTCAAAAGAATTTTGTCATCAAAATTTAACATACCTCAGTACTGAAAAAGATAGGGGTATTGGCGCTGCATCTGAAGCTCGAGCTCCCAGGTCATCTCCTCAATCGTATCACTCCTTCACAAAACTTTTACCATTTGGATGACTTTACTTCTCAACATCCATTCTTAACGATCAAGTATAGCAACTAACTGAACTTCACACTTCAAATCCTCTCTCAAATTAACAAGAGGCATACCAATAACATGAGAAGAGTCGGACACATACTGCTTCAGCATGGATACATGAAAAACATCATGTATCCTCTGTATTTCTGGTGATAGCTCTAATCTATATGAGACTGGACTAATCCGTTCAATGATTTTGAAAGGCCCAATATATCTCGGATAAAGCTTTCCTCGATTTCGAAATCTAATTACTCCTTTCTAGGGTGATACTTTCAAGAAGACCCGCTCACCTACATTAAACTCTAAATCCCTTCTTCTATTATTCGAGTATGACTTATGTTTGTCCTATGCAGTCTTCAACCTATCTCTCATAATCTTTACTTTCTCAGTGGTGGCTTCGATTAACCCTACATTATCTAGTTTTCTTTTGCCCACTTCATCCTACCATAAATGAGTTCTATATTTTCTTCCACACAGAGCTTCGTATGGTGCCATGTCTATGTTAGATTGGTAGCTATTATTGTAGGCAAACTCAGCCAATAGTAGATACCTATCCCATCTTCCTTCAAATTCTAGCACACACCCTCTCAACATATCTTCTAATATTAGGATAGTTCTCTCTGACTGTCCATCTGTCTGAGGGTGGAATGCAGAACTGAAGTCCAACCTCATACCTAAAGCTTTTTAGAGACTAGACCAGAATCGAGATGTAAAATGGGGATCTCGATCTAACACAATTATCACAGGTACACCATGCAATCTTATAATCTGTGTCACATATAATTTTGCTAGCTTCTCAACTGGATACTTGGTTCTAATGGACAGAAAGTGTGCAGACTTAGACAATCTGTCCACAATCATCCAGATTCCATCATGTTCGACTGGAGTACGTGGCAGTCCTACCACAAAATTCATAGTGATATGTTCTCATTTCCATTCTGGTATGAGTAGCAGTTGAAGTGTTCTGCTGGCTTCTAATGTTCAGCTTTAACTTGCTGACATGTCATACATCTGGCAATAAATTCTGCTATATCTCTTTCCATTTCAGACCACCAATAGCTCTTTTTAATGATCCTATGCATTTTTGTACTACCAAGATGCATTGCATAAGCTGAGCAGTGAGCTTCTTTGTCACGCCTCGACCTTAGTCGGTCATGTGGCAATCGTCGTAAATCTCAGAAATACATTCTATCACTTAGAATGCACTCCTAGA
Source organism: Trichilia minutiflora (assembly GCA_035590515.1). Lineage (NCBI taxonomy): Eukaryota > Viridiplantae > Streptophyta > Magnoliopsida > Sapindales > Meliaceae > Trichilia > Trichilia minutiflora. Next base: position 13,787 of record JAVXUL010110235.1, read on the forward strand.
ATCGCAAGGTATTAGTACCTGTTTTCAAACTCATTTTCAAATAAAATGATACAAAATAGAAGATTTTCAATCACACATATATCAACATATGTATTTTCTCAAAATACATTACAAAATATTTTTTGCCAAGCTAAATACATCAATTTACTTCATTATAAATGTTTTTATATACAGTAGACCATAATATAAAAACCTAAGTCGAGTACCTGAAAACTGTGCTGAAGTCTCGCTTCAACTATGTTATGTCACGTCCGACTACACTAATCTGAAATGGGAAGTAAGGGATAAGTATTTAAGAAAATACTCAGTGAGTAAACAAATACATAAAAACAGAAATTAGAGGCCCATTCATTGATTATGAAAAATTCTCGTAATCATAAAATCAATCATAGTGAAATATGTCATCATATACATGTTTAGAAAACCAATATAACATCAAATATGTATATCCCCTCGGTCTATAGGATCTCATCCATTCCCTCAGAGCTGTATAGCTAATCCGTAACCCTAGTTGGGGATGTGTGCCTATGTATAATATCTCTTTGTCTATAAGATCTCATCCACTCCCTCAGAGCTGTATGGCTGATCCGCAACCCTGGTTGGGATACTATCATATCAGTATAAGACACTATCATATCAGTATAAGACTAGCATGCTTTAGCCTAGATATGTGAATTCCACCCATCCCACCTTAGACTGTATGGTCAATCCACACTCTGGGGTCTATTAGATTCCACCTACTCCATATGAGCTTTATGAACAATCATCACCCACATATAGTCAATAACATGGCACACAAAATCATAAATCAATTTTAATAGCCCATTAGGGCAAATCGATTAACTGGTGGGTCACAAGGTCAAAACATAATTTGTGGCTCACAATGCCAAAATATATAACAAGTATGGCACCCCGACCATTATACTCAATTATGCCACATTCACAAACATATATAAAATTGGCCTCTGGTCTCAAAATCACAATATCAATATATACATTAGGCCTCCAGCCTCACATTCATGGCAATCCAGATTTCACAACAAACTTATCTCTATCACAAACAAAGGGCCAACCCAACCACCACACAACATATCTAACGCCTCCTCATTTCAGTTATGTATCCATATATATACATTCACATATATATATTCACATGCTATCATCTCTAGCATTATAGTCAAAAAGAACATGAAACGAGGCGAAGAAAAAGGAATGTGTCAACTCACAGTTCTGGGGTGGGAAACCACCCTCTCGGTATCCTCCTCACAGCGGGGATTCTCCCTTCTCAGCTATCGCACCTAGATACACATATAAACACATATTCAAAAATCTATCACAATGTGCGTGCATAATGCAATGTATGCTCATACTACTCTCGCACTCTTCTTCTCTCTCTACCCTCTCTCTCCTTAACATATTGTCATATGTGAAACTCCATTCTATTTACTATTTTCTCATCAATTTTAACACCAATAGCTATCAAAGCCCTCTAATTTATCAATACCGATGATAAACGAGAAAATTCCTATTTTTTAGGGTTTTATGAACAGTAATCTAAATCCTCTTTTTCTCGATTTATGCAAAATGAAGACTAAAAATGGAGAACAAGCTTAAGGATAAACTTACCCAAGCTAGTAAAAGTGTTCTGAGTCCTTCTTTGCTCGATTCTCTCTTTTGATTACTATTTATCCTAACCCTTCCTTTGTGAATCCTCATGATCCGACAGATAAAACTTTGATCAAAGGAGATTTCTGAGTTCTGGTGTTGATTCTCAGTTCATAAGAACTGAAATGACGAAGTTTGATGGAGAAATAGGAGAGATTAGTTTCAAGAGTGAGAGAGAAACAATTTCTATCAAAAATAGAGAGAAAGAAAGTGAAAAACTAAAATGGGAAAGACGTTCCCCTCTTTGACAGAAATAGGCTGTGAAATCTCTCAAAGGTGTCGATACTTTTCAAAATGTATTGATACCTTTGGCTTTTTGCCTGCAACGTATCGATACCTTTCTCTAACGTATCGATAAGTTTGGCTATTTACTATTTACTAAGCCTGCAAGGTATCGATACCTTCCTGAATATATCGATACATTTCGTCATAAACTGACTTCATCTCCGTCACAAACATGTTGATACGTTTCCCAAGGTATCGATACGTTTGATACTGTTATAGAACATAATGCTTATAACATATCGATACGTTTAGCCCTCAACTCTGAAAGGTGTCGATACCCTTCTCCAAAGGTATCGACACGTTTGGCATCATTCCCAATGTATCGATACGTTTTTCTAAACGTATCGATACCTTTACTTCTGGTCCTCCTTTCGAGGATTATTATTTCAAATAGCCATAACTTTTGGCTCGGATATCGCCACAGAACCCATAATATATCAATAAAAAGCTCTCTCCGAACTCTACAAAAATGATAAGAAACTTTTCTCAATTAAAGATAATTTTGAGGTCAAAAATCCAATTCTTTCTTATAGAATCATATTCTGTACCACACATCTTTTTCCAAAATAAATTCAAGTTATCACACCCTCTCACGCATTATCTAAACACTACTATATGCACAAAAACTCATGAGGGTTTGACAATAATGTCCATAACCCTTAGGGATGGGTTTCACAGTTCTCCCTCCCTTATATGAATTGTGTCCTCAAAATTCTATATCACACATATGATAAGCAGTAACAAAAATAATATTAAGGTATACAGCTCTCCTTTTCTCTAATAATCAAATAAATATATTTTAGAATACTTCACTTGTTATTCATTACTAGAAGAAGAAACTGTAGCCTCTACAGAATGTACAATCATGAAAACAAAACATACGTCACATAAAAAATATAAGGATCTTTCTTTTGGGCTAAACACATACCTTGTCATTGGAAAAGGTGTAAGTACTGCTATCTCATCAGACTCTCCGATTCCCAAGTCATCTCCTCAACTGTGGCACTCTACCATAAGACTTTCACCATCGGAAAAGTTTTGTTTCTCAGGATCTGTTCTTACCAATCAAGTATCCTCACCGGTTGTACCACATAATTAAGATCATCTTTCAAATCGATTGGTAGTGTCTCAAGTATGTGCGATGGATCTGACATATATTTCTTGAGCATAGATACATGGAATACATCATGAATCTGACTCAGTTGTGATGGTAAATCTAATCTATAGGATGTTGGCAATCGTCGTAAATCCCAAGAATACATCCTATCACTTAGAATGCACTCTTAGAACCCGCAAGACATTAGTATTTGTTTTCAAACTCATTTTCAAAAATAACACAAAATAATATAGAATGGAAGATTTTCAAACATAATGTATCATATATGTATTTTCTCAAAATACATTACAAAATACTCGTGGCCAAGAAAAAATACAACAAATCACTTTATTATAAATATTTTTACATACAGTGGATCATAATATAAAATCCTGAGTCGAGTAACTGAAAACTATGCTGAAGTCTCACTTCAGCTATGTTATGTCGCGCCCGACTACACTAACCTGAAATAGAAAGTGAAGGGTGAGTATTTAAAAAAATACTAAATGAGTAAACAAATAAACAAAACAGAAATCAGAGCCTCAAACACTGATTACGGAACACCCTCGTAATCATGCAAATCAAATATAGTGAAATGTAGCATTATATACATGTCTATAAAATCGATTTAATCTCAAATATATATAGCCCCTCGGTCTATAGGATTCTACCCACTCCATCTGAGCTGTATGGCCGATTCGTAACCCTGGTTGGGGATGTATGGTTATGTCTCATATAACAAAATAAGGCTAGCATGCTTTAGTCTGGATATGTGGATCCCATCCATCCCATCTTGGATTGTATGATCAATCCACACTCTGGGGTCAATTGGATCCCACCCACTCCCTAAGAGCTGTATGAACAATCCTCACCCCTAGGTCTATTGGATCTCACCCACTCCCTAAGAGCTATATGGCCGATCCTCACCCACAGATAGTAAATGACATTGCACACAAAAATCATAAATCGATATCAAAGGCCCATCAGGGCAAATCAAATAACTATTGGCTCACCAAGCTAAAACAATAAAAAAGGCATGCTGGCTCATAAAGCTAATTAATAAATATGGCACCCCGGCCATTACTATCACACCCATGATTATACTTTAAGGGTATAATTATAATTTCACCGCATTTACTGTTCATACTTTTGCATCCATCATGCATATTGGTAGTTAGTTCGTTTATTTTTGAGTATGTTTGAGTTTGTGAGAAAGATCTAGATTTTTGACCCCAAAATCATCTCTAATTGAGAAAAAGTTACTTGTCATTTTTGTATATCTCGAAGAGAGCTTTGTATTGATATATTATGGGTTTTGAGCGGATATCCGAGCTAAAAGTTATGGCTAATTGAAGTTGTAGTCCTCAGAAGGAGGATCAGAAGTAAGGTATCGATACGTTGGGGAAACGTATCGATACGTTGAGGATTTTGGCCAAAGGTATCGACACCTTTGGGAAAGGT